>CAJQZJ010032807.1:3229932-3246383 GCA_907164525.1 Lophiomys imhausi
ATACGCATGTGGAGGTCAGCAAACAACCTGCGGGAGCCAGTTCATGCCTTCCACGACGTGGGTCTAGGTGATCAAATGCAGGTCATCAGGTTTGGTGGCAAACCCTTTACACACTGAGCTATCTCACCAGCCCTTTTGTCATTATTTGTGTGCTGAGACAGGCTCTCATGTAGCCACAGATGACCTTGAATTTATAATTCTCCTGCCTTTCATCCCTCACATTTTGGGAATACAGGCATTTATCACCACACCAGGTTATGTGGTGCTGGGGAATCAACCCTAGTGCTCTGAAAGCTGGGTAAGCATTCTGCCAACGGAACTGTATCAGGCTCATATTTATTTTTTGTTTTGTTTTTTTTTGTTGTTGTTGTTTTTGTCTTCTCCCATACCATCTTGTAATACGAACCATGGTCCAGTTCCCAGTGAACTATGAATGCTTGGGTAGCAAACCATGTCTAACACTTAGTACTTAGTGAGGATTCAGGATGGGTCTCCCCACTGTGACTGTCCCAGGGTGAAGGAACACCCAATGCACAGCTCCTGACACCTCCTACTGCCTGTCACTCACCTACCAATCCAGATCTCCCTGGTACCTTGGAGCAAGCTGTGGCTGAAGGAGCATGGGTCTGCATGTTCAGGGTGTACCTGAGGCCTTTGTGTTTCTTTCTTTCTTTTTTGCTTTTGTTCTGTTTTTGTTTGTTGTTTGGTTTGTTGGTTGGTTGGTTTTCCAGACAGGGTTTCTCTGTGTAGCCTTGACTGTTCTAGACTTCCTTTGTAGACCAGGCTGGCCTCGAACTCACAGAGATCCGCCTGACTCTGCCTCCTGAGTGCTGGGATTAAAGGCGTGTGTCACCACCTCCAGCTTCTTTTGCATTTCTTGATATGTCTGCCCAAGTCAGGTCTCTAACTTCCTGCACCCTCATCTCTGTAGGTAGCACCAAACAACCCCCAAGTCCTCTTACAGCAGAACAATGAAACTAACCCTCTGCCCTTGGGGGAGCCACCAGGAAAGTAATCAGGCTGAATGTAAACCCTCACAGGGGTAGCTCCTGGGTCTCTGAGGTAGGACAACTTGGACTGCAGAAGTGTTCAGCACATGACAGGAACTAAGTGAGCTAAAGTAACTGAAGTAGAAATAGGGAGAAACAAGCAAAGCTGGGGGTGTGTCTCAGTGGTAGAACCCCTGCCTAGAATCCCCCAGTGAGGGGCTAGGGTGTGGCTCAGTGGTAGAGCACCTGCCTAGAATCCCCCAGTGAGGGGCTGGGGTGGGGCTCAGTGGTAGAGCACCTGCCTAGAATCCCCCAGTGAGGGGCTGGGGTGTGGCTCAGTGGTAGAGTACCTGCCTAGAATCCCCCAGTGAGGGGCTGGGGTGTGGCTCAGTGGTAGAACACCTGCCTAGAATCCCCCAGTGAGGGGCTGGGGTGTGGCTCAGTGGTAGAGCACCTGCCTAGAATCCCCCAGTGAGGGGCTGGGGTGTGGCTCAGTGGTAGAGCACCTGCCTAGAATCCCCCAGTGAGGGGCTGGGGTGTGGCTCAGTGGTAGAGCACCTTCCTAGAACCCCCCAGTGAGGGGCTGTGAACGTGGCTCAGTGGTAGAGCACCTGCCTAGAACCCCCCAGTGAGGGGCTGTGAACATGGCTCAGTGGTAAGGCACCTACATAGCATTACTTTGTTCCTGGATTCCATCCCCAAAGCTGCCTGGAAAACCTCAGAAATTTCAAGCTGTTTGATTAGGGCTCATTCCTGGAAGGAACACCAGCCATCTGCTTCAAAGGAGGGGCATAGAGAGGAGGGAAAAGAGTGTTCAGGGGTCACCTGATGAGCTAAGTTTCCTGTTTAGGTGATAGATAATCCACACCCAGGGGCCCCTGAGCCCAGGTCGGAGAGCAAAGGGTAAAGAGTAGGGGCAAGGGGCAGCCACCCCTGCCGGATATTGCCTATATTTGCAGTAGTCACTCTTGCCTGAGGGTGCGCCAGGTGTGGCACCAGCCTCTAACAGAGCTCTCTACTTCTTGCCCACCCCTAACCCCACCCCAGTCACTCACGCCCAGGAGGCAGGAAGCAGATATTTGCTAAGAGTCTCAGAAAGGCCGGGCACAGATTTTTGGGGTTTTTTGTATAGGCAAAAGCTGAAGCTGGGCGTGGTGATGCATGCCTTTAACCCCAGCACTCGGGAGGCAGAGGCAGGCGGATCTTTGTGAGTTCAAGGCCAGCCTGGTCTACAAAGTGAGTCCAGGGCAGCCAGGGCTTCACAGAGAAATCCTGTCTTGAAAAAAACAAAAAAAAAAAAAAAGCTGAGACAGGAGGATAGCTACAGGTTAAAGTCGAACTGGAATTACCAAGTGAGTTCCAGATCATACAAGAATACAGAGAACTGGTTCATAAGGTTAGTTATGTCACACATGGTGGTACAAGCCTGTGACCTCCAGCACTGGTGACATGGAGGTGGGTTCAGTCATTTCTCCGACATAATGAGGTTGAGTGAGGTGAAATACCGGACCACATGAGACCCTGTCTCGAAAACAAACAAACAAAAGAGGCTCTGGGGAGACATCTTGGCCATAGAGTCCTTGCTGTGTGCCTATAAGGAACTGAGCTGGACTCAGCACCTGTGACCCCTGTGCAGGGGCTGGCAGGAGAGCTAGGGAGATGTCCTGCATTCACCCACAAGACAGTAACACAGGGCAGGCAGGAGAGAAAAGAGAATTAAAAATGAGGGGGCATTGGCCTGGCAGTGGGGGTGCACGCCTTTAATCCCAGTCCTTGAAGGCAGGCAGATCAGAAAAGTCAACTTTGGCCTTTATAGCAAGTTGGAAGTCAACATGGCCGCCAAAAACCAAGTAACAGTGTCCCCCATAAACAACGGTTCCAGCAGCAATCAGACAGACTGACTAAGTGGGGTGAGGCTGGACTACTGGGGGACAGACAAGCTCTGGGAACCCCAAGATCTCACAACAGCAGTAGTGAAGCCACCCCAGAGTCCCACAGCAGCCCCAAGACCACTTCTGGAGGTGGGAGCAGGGGGTGAGATTGTGGGTGTCTGTCTCTCGGGCTGTGACCTTGGGTGTGGCTCCGTGTCCAGAGCTAGAGGTCCCAGCTATCTCTTGGCCCTCTGTCACTGGCCATCCATGGGGACCCTTCCAGGGAGTAGTAGTCAGGAAAGTAATACCAGTTAGGGACTCACACCTCATGCTTCAGGGACAGGACCACCACACCCTCCAGGGTCTATACTCTGCTGTCTCAGCCTGGGCCACAGATGGTAACTCCCAGAAGGGGACAGGGAGCTGGACTGCAAGGAGGATTCTTGATGGGAGTGGAAGAGAGTCCTGGGGTTGTTGGGGGACTGAAGAACCCTAGAGGAAAGAGTTCTTTTTTTTTTCTCTTGGAACAGAGTCATATTAAGTTGCCAAGGCCAGCTTTGAAGTTCTAATCATCCTGCCTCAGTAGTAGCTGAGATTACAGGCTTTGGCTACCAGGCCCATCTGGGTTTTTGTTATCAATGTTATTCTCTTTTCTGAATGCAGGGCCAGGAGGCTTAGGTTGGAACTCACTGGCTCCCTATCACAAGGCCAGGGCTTTGAGGCAGGTGACTATCTCTTATCAGATGCTTATCCCACAGGCTCATGTGGGCCTGGCTCCGTGCCTTCTGAGAATCCTATGGCTATCTATCTCCATTCTGGAGATAAGCCCGGCAGCCCCCTGCTTGTTCCTGTCCAGCACAGCCTGGCCCAGGCTCCCGCAGGCTCAGGCCAGTCCCTACCCCACCCCCCAGCTAGCCCAGCCCACTTGGCCTAACTTCCTCTCCTTAAAAGGCTAAGTTCTGGAGAGGAGTAGGGAGGGGGTGTTGGAGCTTCAGTGCAGCTGTCCCCTCTCCCCTCAGGGAACAGTGGACCAACCTGGCTAAACAGGATGGTGCCCCAGGGCCACGGGAATCATGAAATCCCTGCCTGGGTCCCCACTACAGGCCCTGTACAGGACCTTGAGGTCATTTTCCTCCTCCCTTGATCTCAAACTGGGCCTTTGCGGAACATACTAACTGAACTCCCAGGGTGGCCAGGCTTGGACACTGGAGTTGTGGAGGTTGGGATGTCATGGCAAAAGATGCCCTGTGGCCCCAAGGGCCATCCTGGGCATCTCTCTCTTTCTCTCTTTGAGACAGAGTCTCTATATAGCCTTGGCTGTCTTGGAACTCATTTTGTAGGCCTGGCTGGCCTGGAACTCAGAGATCTGCCTGCCTCTGCCTCCTAAGTGCTTGGATTAAAGGTGTGTGCCACCACTGCCAAGTTCTCTCTCTCTCTCTTTTTTGAATGCTAAAGATTGAACCCAGGGTCTTGTACAAGTGTCAAGAAGTCTACCCTACTGAGCAACATCCTCTAGCCTCTTTCCCTTTTTCCTCTTGGGACAGAGTCACACTAAGATGCCAGGGCTGGCTTTGAACTTCCAATCCGTCTGCCTCAGTAGTAGCTGAGATTACAGGCTTGTACCACCAACGCCCAACTGGGATTTTGTTGTTGTTATTCTTTGTTTTTGTTTGTTTGAGAGGAGGTCTAGCTATGTAGTCCTGGCTAGCCAAGTACTTGCTGCATAGAGCCTGCCCGCCCCACAATTGTAGTAATCTTGGTTCTGTCCCTAAAGTCCTGTGTCTACAGGTGAGGGCCACCATGCCTGCCTTCTGTTAGTGTTTTTGGAGACAGTCTTACTCTGTAGATGAGACTGGCCTCAAACTCACTGTGTAGTCCAAGCTGGCCTCAAACTTACAGCCATCCTCCTGCTTCAGCCTCTCCAGTCCTGGAAGGATTACAGGTGAGTCCCCACACCCAACGTTTGCTCATAGCTTCAGTTTCCCTGTTTGTGAAGTGGGGTTGTTTCCTGCCAAGCCTCAAACTCCAAGTCCCCCTTGAGGAGCCTACCTGTCTAGGAAAATAGAGGACAGATACAGGGAGGCCAAGATAAAAACCCTGGGAGCTCAACACATGCAAAGCCAGCCTAGCTTAATGGTCCCCCTTGTACTAGCTACTTGAAAGGCCAAAGGAGGAACAGATCATGAATTCCAGGTCAGTCTGGTCAACTTAGTGTGGCTCTGTCCCCAAATAGTAAAATGAGAGAGCTGAAGGGTGGGGGCTGTGGCTCCCTTGGCCGAGCACCTGCCTAAACATGCATGAGATGTTGGCTTCCCAGCCTCAGCACACTATGGACTAAACTGGATATGAGGATGCCTGAGGTGAAGGCAGAAGGATTAGAAATTAGTGGCCATCCTGGCCTACATAAGGAGTTCAAGGCTAACCTGGGCTATGTGAGACCCAATCTCAAAAACGAATGAAGCTGGACATGGCACACGGCAAACCTAAAATAAATAAATAAATAACCAAACGAATGATATGGGCTGGAGAGATGGACTCAGTGGTTAACATGCTCCTCTTACCTGAGTTTGGTTCCCAGCACCCATGCCAGTGGCTCCCAACTTCTTGTAACTAGTTCCAGGGGATCCCATGTCCCTGGCCTCCAAGGGCCGACACCTACATACAAACACACTCATACACATAATCAAACATAAAATAAATTGCCAGACGTGCACCGCCACTCCACGGCACACGTCTCTGCAAGCAGATCTCTCTGTGAGTTCCAGGCCAGCCAGGTCTACACAACGAAACCCTATCTCACCCCTGCAACTACTATATCAATCCATCAACCAATTGGCAACCAACCAACCAATCAATCAATCGGTCAGTAATTCTTAGCTGGGTGTGTGTGGCTTGAGGAGGCAGAGGCAGACAGATCTCTGTGATTTCAAAGCTGGCCAAGGATACACAGTGAGACTTTGTCTAAAAAAAAAAAAAAAAAAGGAAAGAAAGACAGAAAAAAGAAAAAGGATGACATGCAAATAACCGTTTGTGGTTATTGTTGGTTTTGTTGGTTCTAAGAGTTTCACTAGGTAGCCCTCCCTGACAGTCCTGGAACTCTCTATGACCAAGCCGGCTTCTAACTCACAGAGATCTGCCTGTCAATACCTCTCCAGTGCTGGGAGGCCAATGTCACCATGCCTGGCCGATAAATACTATTTTAAAAAAGAAGAAAAGAAAAAGGAAGGCTGTGGCTATGGTTCAGCGGAATGTTCCAGGCCCTAGGTTCAATTCCCTAAAGAAGTACAGCCCTGCCTGCCTCCCCACCCGCCTTGGGAATGTCAGCCATCCATCCAGGCCAAGAGGCCCTGGGCTGTCCTCTGGCTTCCAGTACTAGGCAGGAACCTGAGCTGGTCTCCACCTAAGCTCAGGGCCTCAGTTTCCCTTTCTGTACTTCAAGGAGGGCGGGGCCTGGTCTGCAGATGGGGCGGGGGTGAGCAGCTGGGTTGTAGGGGAAGCCGGGGTTTGGTAGGGTTGGGGGGTTGGGGTGTCTCCTCCCTCTGGTCCCGGCCCTCGGCCGCTGCCCACGAGCCGTCCATAAAAGGCAAGGAGCTCAGGTCGCGCCAAACTTAGTCATGCGGCGGCGGCTGCCGGCTGCCCGCGCGACTTCCTCCGCCGACTTCCCGTTTCGAGAGCGGAGCCCGCAGGGGATGCGAGGTGTGGTCCTGCCTTTCGAAATGGCCCCTATTCCCCTAAGGGGACCAGCGGGCCGCTGGAGACCCGCAATGCCTGGCCGCTGTCCTGCAGAGGGTCTGCAGGGCGCACGCACACCCGGGCTTGTGTTTGAGAAAGTGGGGGCCGGGGAGGGTCTCACTCTGAATAGCCCAGGCTATCCTGCCCCAGCCTCGGGAGTGCTGAGATCACAAGAGTGAGCCATTACACTGGGCTTAGGAATGCGTGAAGGGCTTCCAGGAGAAGCAGCTGTTACTCTGGAGGGGGGAGGGAGCTTGGATAGGGAGGTAAGGAGGGCATTGTTCCGGTTTCCCCACCCCCCAGTGCTAGAGATAGGAACTGGTGCCTTATACATGCTAGGCCAGTGTTCCCTCTCTCAATGCTCTACGAATATCTTTGCAATGGGGTCTCACGTAACCTGGGCTAGACTGGATCATTGTAGCCCACCCTGGCCTTGAACTCTTTTTTTGTTTTTGTTTTGAAACAGGGTTTCACTAGGTAGCCGTGGCTGGTTTAGAACTTACTATATAGACCTGGTTAGCTTCAAACTCATAGAGAACCACCTGCCTCTGGAGTGCTGAGATTAAAGGTATACAGCTCTCGGCCTTGAACTCCAGGTCCACCTCCCAAGAGCGGTGTAAACCAGACTGGCTTCAAATATACAGAGCTCTGGCTGCCTCTGCCTCCCAGGTGCTGAGATTAAAGGTCTGTCCCATAATGCATGGTTTACTTTATTTTATTTTTTTGGTTTTTCAAGACAGGGTTTCTTTGTGTATCCCTGGTTGACCTGGACTCACTTTGTAGACCAGGCTAGTCTTGAACTCACAGAGATCTGCCTGCCTCTGCCTCCTGAGTGCTGGGATTAAAGGCGTGCGCCACTACGCCCGGCTTATTTTATTTTATGTGCATTGGTGTTTTACCTGAATGTATGTCTGTGTGAGGGTGTCAGATCTTGGAGTTACAGACAGTTGTGAACTGCCATGTGGGTGCTGGGATTTGAACCTGGGTCCTTTGGAAGAGCAGCCAGTGTTCTTAACCACTGAGCCATCTCGCCAAGCCCTATTTTATTTTCTTTCTTTTTTTTTTTTTTTTTTTTTTTGGTTTTTCGAGACAGGGTTTCTCTGTGTAGCCCTAGCTGTCCTGGACTCACTTTGTAGACCAGGCTGGCCTCGAACTCACAAAGATCCGCCTGCCTCTGCCTCCCAAGTGCTGGGATTAAAGGCGTGCGCCACCATCGCCCGGCTTCTTTTTTTTTTTTTTTTTTAAAGATTTATTTATTTATTTTATGTATGGGTGCTTTATCTGTATGAACATCTGTAACCAGAAGAGGGCATCAGATCACGTTGTGGATGGTTGTGAGCCACCATGTGGTTGCTGGGAATTGAACTTAGGACCTTTGGAAGAACAGCCAGTGCTCTTAACCACTGAGCCATCTCTCCAGTCTTTTTTTTTTTTTTTTTTTTGGTTTTTTGAGACAGGGTTTCTCTGTTTAACAGCTCTGGCTGTCCTGGACTCGCTTTGTAGACCAGGCTGGCCTCGAACTCGCAAAGATCCGCCTGCCTCTGCCTCCCAAGTGCTGGGATTAAAGGCGTGCGCCACCATCGCCCGGCACTATTTTATTTTCTTAACCATTTAGGTTGAGCCATGATCTCAATAAGTTGCCCAGGCTGGCCTGAACTCATTCTCTATCCAGGTACGCATTGACCTTTTTGGTTTGGGTTTTTGTTGTTGTTTTGTAGTATTTAATTTATTTATTTTTTTCGAGACAGGGTTTCTCTGTGTAACAGTCCTGGCTGTCCTGGACTTGCTTTGTAGACCAGATTGGCCTTGAACTCAGAGATCTGACTGCCTCTGCCTCCCAAGTGCTGGGATTAAAGGTGTGCGCCACCATGCAAATCTCTCTAGAGCAATGGTTCTCAACCTTCCTAATGCTGAAATTCTTTAATACAATTCCTCATGTTGTTCTGGCCTCCAACCATAAATTATTTTCATTGCTACTTTATTACTATAATTTTGCTACAGTTATGAATCGTAATGTAGATATCCATATGCAGGATATCTGATATGGGACCCCATAAAGGGATCACGACCCACAGGTTGAGAAGCACTGCTCTAGAGGTGGCTTATTATGAAACTATGACACAAAGGCTGAGGCATGAGTCCCACGTACACAGTAGGTGCTCAACAAAGGAGTCTGGTGTGAGCCGGGCAGTGGTGGCGCACGCCTTTAATCCCAGCACTTGGGAGGCAGAGGCAGGCGGATCTTTGCGAGTTCGAGGCCAGCCTGGTCTACAAAGCGAGTCCAGGACAGCCAAGGATACACAGAGAAACCCTGTCTCGAAAAACCAAAAAAAAAAAAAAAAAAAAAAAAAAAAAGGAGTCTGGTGTATTAAGCCCCCTTCGCCTCAGCCCTTCTGAGAGGATGGAAGATTTGTTAAGGTTGCAAGATCAAGATCAGGGAGGCTCGTACACTAGTTCAAAGCTAAAAGGCTTCTGTTTCCAAGGAATGGGGCCAGCCAATCCCAGGCCCATTCTCCAATCCTGTCCTGTCCTGTCTTATCCTGTCCTGTCCTGTCCCTCTGCCTGGGGTCACTCCAGGTAAGGCTCAGGGCCAGCACACTTAGCAGGACCCAGTTGGGCAGGTCACTTAGACTCCAATTCCAGGTGGCCGGAACCTCAGCAGCCTGTTTGGGCACTGAGGACATCTGGGGGCAGGTGCAGGGCTCAGACAACCCCTGAGGTAGAAAGGAGACTGTGAGATGACGGAAAGGCTCCAAAGACATAGAAGAGCAAAGGGAACAGGCCCGGTGGCACATGCCTGGGATTCCAGGACTCAGGAGGCCAAGGCCGGAGGCCAGAAAGTTCCAGGCCAGGGCCTAGCAACATGGCTTAGTAAATATAGGCTTTCTGTACAAGCGTAAAGACGCGAGTTCAATGGGCAGAACCCATTGTGGGAGAAGCAAACAGTCTCCCAGAGTTGTCTTCTGACCTCTACATGTGTGCTTTATTCACATGCACCTACACACACACATACACATACACACACGCGTGCACGCACACACACACACACACACACACACACACACACACACACGCGCGCGGGCATTATAAATGAATAAAAATTGAGACAGAGTCTCATCATGTGCCCCAGACTAGCCTTCAGCTAAAAGAGCTCTGCCTGTCCCTGCCTCCGGCTCCCAAGTGCTGGGATTGAAGTTGTCTGCCAATATATCTGGCCAAGAGAAACAAAGACAAAGCAAAGAGGCCTGGTGTGGTGGTACACGCCCATTCCAGTGCTCTGGAAGCAGAGGCAGGCACATCTTTGTGAGATGAAGGGTAGCCTGGTCTACATAGCAAGTTTCAGGGTAGCCGGAGCTTCATAATGAGACCCTTTCTCTCTCTCTTTCTCTTTTGAGCCCCTGTCTTGAAAAGAGAAGGAAGTGACCCTGTTGTCCTCCTGTTTCCTTTGAGTAGTGCATGTGTCTGGTGCTATGCCCAGATTCTCCATAGCAGGATCCTAACAACCCTCACAGAAGCTTTTTTTCCTCTCTCTCTTTCTAAATTTCATTTTCATTTTTACATGCATACGGATGCGTGCCTGCCTGTTTATCTGTGCACCAGACTTGTGCCTGATGCCCTTTGAGGGTCAGGAAAGGCCACTGGCTCTCCTGGAGCTGCAGTTACATACGGCTGTGAGCACCCGTGTGGATTCTGAGAATTGAACCTGGGTTCCCCGGAAGAGCAGCCAGTGCTCTTAACCGCTGAGGCCATCTCTCCAGCTCCAAGTCTTCCTTCCCTAAGTGCAGGGAGGGTTAAACAACTTGGCCAGAACGAACTGAGAGCGGTGGTGTTGGGCTGAAGAGGAGTGTGGTTCGGGCAGTTGAGGCTCTGGCAGGTAGGACCAGAAAGGAAAGCGCTATGGGTAATTGGCAAGGTCAGTACAGAAACCGGGGAGGCTGGGTCAAGGCAAGACTAGCACGCCGGAGCCTCCTCTGGCGCCACCTAGTGGCGACATTCTCTCTGGTCATATTCCCCATCTCCATCCCCAAAGTAAACCTGGCAAGATGAGAAAAGAGGATTATTATGAATTCGAGGCCAGCCTGGGCTACACAGTCCAGGATAGCCTGAACTGCAGTGTAGGATCCTGTCTCAAAAATAAAGAAATAAATTTTATTAAATAAATCATAGAGCCAGGTGTTGGTGGTGAACGCCTTTAATCCCAGCACTCGGGATGGGGAGGCAGAGGCAGGATGATCTCTGAGTTCGAGGCCAGCCTGGTCTACAGAGCGTGTTCCAGGACAGCCAGGGCCACACAGAGAAACCCTGTGTGGAAAAGAGAAAACAAACCCGGGCTGGCAAGATGGCTCAGCAGGTAAAGGTGCTTGCTTCCAAGCCTGAGGACCTGGTTTAATTCCTAGGACCCACTTAGTTAAAGGGGACAACTGACTGCTGCAAGTTGTCTTCTGACCTCGGCAAAAGTGCCTTGGCATGCACAGGAAGTACATGAAAATAACAAAAACGCAATGGTTTGTAAGTGACTTGGAATATGCATAAGATGAAAATGACATGCAAAGGGTTACTATACTTACTGCTTATGGACAAGAAAAATGTCAATATGTTCAGTGCAGATGGCTTTATAGGATTTCTTTTCTTTCTTTCTCTCTTCTTTCTTTTTGGTTTTTCTGAGACAGGGTTTCTCCTCTGTCTTCCAAGTGCTGGGATTAAAGGCATACGTCACCACGCCCCATAACCGCTGAGCCATCTCTCCAGCCCCCATAGGAAGTTTTTCTATCGAGGTATGGTGACATATTCCTGTGCCTTACCATTCTGGAAGCGCAGGCAGGAGGAATGGGAATTCCAGGCCAGCCTGGGCTACACAGTCAGACCAGACCGTTCATCAAAACAAACAAACAAAAGCCGGGCGTGGTGGCGCACACCTTTAATCCCAGCACTCGGGAGGCAGAGCCAGGCTGATCTCTGTGAGTTCGAGGCCAGCCTGGTCTACAAAGTGAGTCCAGGACAGTCAAGGGTACACAGAGAAACCCTGTCTCGAAAAACCTAAAAAACAAACAAACCAGTCGAGCTGGTTCAGTGGCTAAGAGCATGTCTGGCTGCCCTTGCTAAGGACCCAAGTTCAGTTCCCAGCACCCCACTGTGGGCTTCACCACCACCTATAACTCCAGTCCCAGGGGACCTGACATTCTGGCCTCTGTGGGAATCTGCACTCAACCTGCGCAAACTGAAACAGGCATACCCAATTAAAAAAGAAAAGAAATCCAGCAGTGGTGGCGCACACCTTTGATCCCAGCACCCCGCAGAGGCAGGCAGATCTCTGTGAGGAGTTCAAGGCTAGCCTGGTCTACAAAGTGAGTCCAGGACAGACAGGGCTACACAGAGGAAACCTTGTCTCAAAAATCCAAACCAAAAATCAAAATATTTTTAAAATAATAAAAAAAAAAAAACAGAGTTCCTGCCTGTCTCTGTTTCTCCAGTGCTGACATTCTGTGTGGACCACCACACCTGGCTATTTTTTTATTATTATTATTATTATTATTATTATTATTATTATTATTATTATTAAAGACAGGGTCTCTTTATTTAGTCCTGACTAATGTAGACCAGGTTGGGCTCAAAATCACAAAGATCCTCCTGTGTAATAGCCCTGGCTGTCCTGGACTCGCTTTATAGACAAGGTTGGCCTTGAACTCACAGAGATCTGCCTGCCTCTGTCTCCTGAGCGCTAGGATTAAAGGTCTGTGCCACCGTGCCCAGCATTATGGTTATTATTTTTTTCAAAGCATATTTCTGTGAAGGGGTCCTCAGCAGTGACCTGCAGGGAAGTGCATGCACCACACAGTACTTGAGCTCTGGTGCCTCCCAGCAGGAAACTGGCTGCCAGGAACTCTGGGAGATGTAGTTTGTAGTTGGATCCTGTAGTCCTGGAGCTAGGAGCCAATAGCTCCGGGGATAACACCAGGCCATTAGGGACATTACTCTTGGCCTAACAATCCCTATACTCCCAACCAGTTGCATGGATAGCACCACTCCACACCTGTTCACTTCGAGTTTGTACCTGGACAGTTTTGCCCATCTGACTGTCCATCCAAGCTGTGTGGACTTGCAGATGTCTCTTTGCAGGACCAGGGGCTTTGGCTGTGACAGTGGACCAGATGTCTTGGCTTTCAGGTGCACCAGACACAGAACACAGCTACTGCAAAGGTCTTGGGTGGCAGCTGGCTTTGGTTGGACAGTAGGGGATATAGTGGGGTTGGTTTCCTAGGACCCTGACAAAGCATTTACTAGTGGGTGAGCTTCCAACCTAATGTACTAAAAGATACTTATTGTTCCCATAATTGCAGCTGTGGTGAGCTCTGGAAGTGACTGCAGATTTACTGGGTGTTGGGAGTTAGAGGAAGGATGCTACTGGGTGAGGTGAGGGAAGAGGAGTTCAGACCGAGGTGAGGTGCTTCCTCCCATCTCTGGCGCGACCACCCTCGGGTTTTCCCCTCTCCCAGACCTCTGCAGACACCAGTGGCAAGGGATGGGGATGCCACAGGAGGACCTAGATGGAAGAAGAGAGCTCCTCTACCTCCTTGTGGCGGTGGGGACTCCACCCTGTCCTCTCCTCAGCTAACTACTATCTCTGAGCTTGGCTTAGGGGTGGGGACTTGCTCTGCTTTCAACTCGAGCCCAGGCAGACATCTGGGTGAGGAAGGTGATCCCTTATCTAATCTAACTCTCTCCCTCCAAGTAAAAGCAGCCGTTGGGCAGAAGGGCGGAACGGGTCCTCAGTTATCAGTTATAGAAAGAGTCATAGTCACTGGGCCATAGTTTAGGGGCCCAGGCTGGGGCAAGGCATACCTTAAGATCTGAGAGTACTGGACCAGGCAGCCTCAGTTCGCACGCATATAAGGGGAATAACAACCCCAAGAATGATTCTTGTTGGATTGCAGGCAAATTGGTGCGGCGCTCGTTAGAAATAAGTGGACGCTCCCTAGGTCCCGAGTTCAACTTGTCCTCTTAGGGAAGGCGTTCACCACTGTCAGGAGGACAGTTACAGCTCGGGGGTCAGCTCTAGAGTTTTCCTTTCCTAGAGACGGGAGAAGAGAAGCCCCTACCCTTGAATTCCATAGTGTCCAGCATCGCCTCTCCTGGATGGGCTGCCATGCTCGTGGCAGCCGCCAGGTGGCGATAGAGACGCGCCCATCGGGTCAAGCTGGGCAGGGCTGTACCTGCCTAGGCCACAGGACTCCAGGGCAGACCTATTGAAAAGCCATTTGGGAGAAATACTGGGCTCTAAAAGGCTGAAGATCCCAGGCCTGGTGGCGAAGGCCTTCCGTCCAAACGCTCATGAGGCAGAGGCAGACGAATCTCTGCGAGTTTGAGACTAGCCTGGTCTACACAGTGAATTCCATGACAGCCAGGGCTATGTAGGTATGTAAAGATCTGATCCTTGGAACCCACACGAAAAACTGGTTTGAGTGGCATGCGTCTGTAATCCACGAACTCCTACAGCGAGATGAGAGAAAGAGACACTAGAATCTTGCTGTCTGATTGGACAACCAGCCTGGACTAGGAGAAGAACAGCAGCAGAAATGAGATACGGAAAACATGCATGTACTGGGGGTGTCCGTGTTGTGGCACAGGCCTTTAACACTGGCATGTAGCTTACCAACTGATATATATATGATGTTCTCATAGATCCTAGTCTAGCCTCAGACTCCTTATGTAGCTAAAGATGTTCCGAGCTCCTGGTCGTCCTGCTGGGATTAAAGGTTTGTGCCACAAAGCCTGGCTTGCAGCCGGGCGTTGGTGGCGCACGCCTTTAATCCCAGCACTTGGGAGGCAGAGGTAGGTGGATCTCTGTGAGTTCGAGGCCAGCCTGGTCCACAAAGTGAGTCTACGACAGCCAGAGCTGTTATACAGAGAAACCCTGTCTCGAAAAACCAAAAAAAAAAAAAAAAAAAGCCTGGCTTGCTATTTACTGTTTTGTTTTGTTTGAGACAGGGCCTCTCTATGTAGCCCTGTTTGTCCTGTAGCTCCCTATGTAGACCAGGCTGACCTCAAGTTCACAGGGATCCACCTCCCACTGCCTACCGAGTACTGGGATTATAGGTGTGTGCTAGTACATTTAGGATTATCAGGTTTCTGATTATATAGTCTGTAGCCCAGGCTGGCTTCAGAGTAGTATCATTTCTCCTCTCTCAGTCTCCTAAGTGCAGGAATCACACATCTTTCAGCTGATTCAGTGTCCCCCCCCCATTAATTTTACCTCCAAATGCATCCCAAGACACCCACTCCATTTTCACTGCGTTGGTTTAAGAAACTGGGTCTACTCGAGTACTGTGTGATTTCACAAAAGTTTGAAGCTTCTCTGGGTTCCCATGCACCACGTGGGCACAGAACAGGGACTGTGGCTGTTCAGGCCTGCCCTGTAGGAGTTGGGGGATCTTGTTTTCCTGGATTTAGAAAAGGGAATTTTAGCTGGGTGGTGGTGGCGGCGCATGCCTTTAATCCCAGCGTTTGGGAGGCAGAGGCAGGCGGATTTCTGTGAGTTCGAGGCCAGCCTGGTCTACAAAGCGAGTCCAGGACAGCCAGAGATACACAGAGAAACTCTGTCTCAAAAAAAAGAAAACCAAATTTTAGCCGGGCGGTGGTGGCGCATGCCTTTAATCCCAGCAATTGAGAGGCAGAGGCAGGCAGATCTTTGTGAGTTTGAGGCCAGCCTGGTCTACAAAGTGAGTCCAGGACAGCTAGGGCTACACAGAGAAACCCTGTCTCAAAAAACAAAAAAAAAAAGAAAGAAAAAATGAAAAAGAAAAGAAAACCGAATTTCGCAGAAGCCATTCATCTCTATCCGCACCAGAAGCCCCCATCTCTGATCTGCTACAACCCCAGCAGGCTCTGCGGTGGGAGATAAAGAGTCAGGGGTAGACACGACTCACAACCAGGAAGCAGGGGGCCACAGAGAAAGCCAGGGGTCTGCAGGTAGCCTCTGCCCTTGTTCTCATCAAGCCCTGGAACCCTCCAGCTTCCCCTATGAGCTCCGCCCACGCTCTTGTCCCTAGATCTGTCTGCAGTTTCCGCAGAGCCTGGGACTCTCCAGATTGGTCCATCTCTGGTAGATCCCACCCACAACTGGCGCAAAGAAAGCGGCAAACTTCGCCAAGCCACGCCCCAAGGAGATCGAGGCGTGGTCTAGATCACAAACCACGCCCCCAGGCTCCCCAAAGCGACCCTAGCGCTCTTGAAGTAAGTCATCTCTTTTTCGTTTTTTGTTTGGGCACAGGGTCTCGGCTGGCCTGGAACTAACTCACTGGGTAGCAGAGGCACTTCTGGTCCGCCGGCCTCCACTTCCAAGGGCTGAGATTACAGGCGTGCCCCCCCACAGCTGGCATATGAGACAGATGTGGGACATTGAACCCAGGTCCTTGGGCATGCTAGCAAGCACTCTACCAACTTAAGTGCAGTCCCAGCTCTTTGTTTCCCTGTTTTTTTTTTTTTTTTTTTGGTTTTTCGAGACAGGGTTTCTCTGAATATCTCTGGCTGTCCTGGACTCGCTTTGTAGACCAGGCTGGCCTCGAACTCACAAAGATCCGCCTGCCTCTGCCTCCCAAGTGCTGGGATTAAGGGCGTGCGCCACCACCGCCCGGCTGTTTCCCTGTTTCTGAACTCTCTGTAGCCCATACTGGCATGGAACTCATGGTAATCCTCCTGCCTCAACCTCACACGTGTTTGGATTAGAGTGAGTGTCCCTGCAACAGTTTCTTTTGAAATTGTGTTATTAGACTTGACCTACAGGGACGCCTGAAGCTAGCTAGTCCTGTATCGTGTGTGTGTGTGTGTGTGTGTGTGTGTGTGTGTGTGTGTGTGTGTGTGT
>CAJQZJ010032807.1:3252267-3262685 GCA_907164525.1 Lophiomys imhausi
ACACACACACACACACACACACACACACACACACACACACACACACACGCCTTTTTACATGAGAGCTAGAAATTCGAACTCAACTCTTCATGTTTGCAGAGCAAGCACTCTTAACCGCTGACCCATCTCCTCAGTCTTCTGTGTGTGCATATTGGAGACAGGATTTTGCTGTGTAGCCCAAGCTAGATTCCAACCCATGGTCCTTCTGTTTCAGACTCTTGAGCACTGGAATTACATGCATGCATCACCACACTGGGGTGTCTCTAAAAACAAGTATGCACATTGGGGCTGGAGAGACGGCTCAGCTGCTGAGAGCACTTGTTGCTCTTTCAGGGGACCTGAGTTCAGTTCCCAGCACCCACATGGCAGCTCTCAACCATCCATAGTAACACCGGTTCTAAGAGACCCTATGCTCTCTTCTGCTCTCCCCAGGTACCAGGCAGGCATGTGGTGTACATGCATATGTGCAAGGAAAATGCACACACACACACACACACACACACACACACACACACACACACGCTGGCCGGAGAGATGGCTCAGCGGTTAAGAGCACTGACTGTCCTTCAGAAGGACCCGGGTTCAAATCCCAGCACCCACATGGCAGTTCACAGCTGTCTGTAATTGCTGGGCGTGGTGGTGTACGCCTTTAATCCCAGCACTCGGGAGGCAGAGACAGGTAGACCTCTGTGAGTTCAAGGCCAGCCTGGTCTACAGAGTGAGTCCAGGACAGTCAAGGATACACAGAGAAACCCTGTCTCAAAACACCTAAAAATAAATAAATAAAATAAATAATAAATAAAAATAATTTAAAAATTTAAAATAAAATAAATTTTATTTTATTTATTTATTTATTTATTTATTTTGGTTTTTTGAGACAGGGTTTCTCTGTGTAACAGCCCTGGCTGTCCTGGACTTGCTTTGTAGACTAGGCTGGCCTCGAACTCACAGAGATCCGCCTGCCTCTGCCTCCCAAGTGCTGGGATTAAAGGCGTGCGCCACCACGCCCGGCTAAAATAAATTTTAAAATGAAACAAAGAAACACATACATTCAGGGGCCTCTGTCCCTGAGGTGGCTCAGCGGGTAAAGTACCATGACAGAGCATGAGGACTTGGGTTGGGATCCCCAGAACCCACATAAAATGCCAGATGGGCGTGGGGGTCCGTTTATAATCCCAGTGGTTGGGGAGTTGAGACGAAGGATTCCCAGGGCAAGCTGGCTAGCTAGACAAGCCCAGTCTGTGAGCTCCAGGTTCAGCAAAGAGACCCTGCTCACTAAACAGAGAGTAACTGATCTATCTATCCGCAGTGCCAACCTTTGGCCTACACACACACTGGGAAGCCAGAGATCGGTGGATCAGCAGATCTCTGGGATTTAGACTCACGGGCTGGCTAGACTTCCCTACTTGGTGAGTTCCACACCAAGGAATAGCGAATGACAGCATGGTTGTCCTGTGACCTCTACACGCACACGTGTACATTCGCACACAGAGAGAAAAGGAAACTAAGGTCTGGGAGTGGTGACTCAATTGGCAGCATGCTTGAGGTCTGGGTTGCATCCCCAGCACTGTATGAAACTGGGTGTGGTGGTACCCAGCTGGGGTTCAAGGATAGCCTCAGCTACACCGTGAGTTCAAAAATAAAAATAAAAAAAGAGCCAGGCATGTTAGCACATGTCTGTAACCCCAGCAATTCCAGGAGCCAAGTCAAGAGGATAGAGAGTCCAGGCTGGACATGGTGGCACATGCCTCTACTCCCAGTACTCAGATATCTGAGGCAGTTGAATATCTGTGAGTTCGAGGCCAGCCTGGTCTACAGAGTGAGTCCAGGAAAGAAAAAAGAAGATAGAGAGTTCAAGACTAACCTGGGCTATACAGAGAGACCATGGTTCCAAAACAAGCCAAGCGTGGTGGCTCAGCACCTAGGACACCGAGGTAGAAGGATCATTTTGAGTTTGAGGCCAGTCTGGTTTTAGTATGAGACTCTGTCTCAAAACCCCCGGGCTAGGGACATGGAATCAGTGCGTCAAAGCCCTTGACCCACAAGCCTGACAACCTGGATTCCATCCCTGGAAGCCACGTACAGAAAGCTGGATTCCATGGTGTGCGGCTGTAATCAGCTCATACCTACAGAGAGATGGGAGGTGCAGACCAATGTCGCCTGAGTAGTCTAAAGTATCCAAAGCAATGAAAGCAACTGAGATGCTACCTCAAACAGACAGACAGACAGACAGACAGAAAAGTGGAAGGGAAGACTGACTCCCAAATACAGGGTGGGGTGTATTCAGTCACATTCACCTACACTTACATACAAACAGGCACACATGCATGCACACACAAGCGTGTGTGAACACAGACACACTCGAACACACACACACACACATTTTGAGATTAAAATTAAGAATTTTTATTTTAGCCAGATATAATGGCGCACGCCTTTGATCCCAGCACTGGGGAGGCAGAGGCAGGCGGATCTCTGTAAGTTGGAGGCCAGCCTGGTCTACAGAGTGAGTCCAGGACAGTCAGAGCTGTTACACAGAGAAACCCTGTCTCGAAAAACAAACAAACAAACAAAGCAGCAAAACAGTGATAAACATCAACACCAAGACAGTAAACCCAAAGGGATCTATTTAGTGAGAGCTTTGTAAGATAACTGAACCTGAATGAATTTTCCCTAAAATAACCCTCACATTTTGTGTCAGATTGAGGCATTCACTCATTGACCAGGAGGACATCCGTTCCGTTCGGAGGTCACTGAGCTTTGCTCTTGGCTATGGTGTGAGAGCAACTGACAGGTGGGATATCTCAAACAGTAATTTGAGAGAGGATATGGTAGCGTTCATGCTCACTTGTAATCCTAGCACCCAGTAGGTGAAGCAATTAAGAGTTCAAGACTAGCCCTGCGGTGGTGGCGCACGCCTTTAATTCCAGCACTTGGGAGGCAGAGGCAGGCGGATCTTTGCGAGTTCGAGGCCATCCTGGTCTACAAAGTGAGTCCAGGACAGCCAGGGCTACACAGGGAGACCCTGTCTCGAAAAAACCAAAAAAAAAAAAAAAAAAAAGTTCAAGACTAGCTGTGGACCTACAGTGAGTTTGATAGCCTGAGGTGTGTGAGACTTTGTCTCAAAGGCCAGTAAATAAATGAATACAGACTTTGAAGGGGCTTCGTTTAAGTAAAGTCAGGGAGACGTGATGTCTGAAACTCTGGCAGCCATCTCAGGACTCTAAAGATATTTGCCGAGGATATCAAATGTAGGGTGGTAGAGAATATTCTAGGGTTCTTTCCTGGCTATATTCTAGTTATCCAATGCTGGAAATCCCCTACTTGGGGCCTTTCTTGTTTCTCATCATAATTCCTTGTCTTCCTGTTTGGCTAACACAGTTGGACTTCTCTGTGTCTTCAATTTCCGCTCTGAGGCAGAAAGGGGAGTTCCCTGAACAGCCGGGGGAAGTTGACAGAGCAACAGAGCAGACCCCAGATGGCCTGCTCTGCTCTTTCTTGTGAATTAGAAAAACACCCCTGGTCCCCTGGAGCTACAGTTACAGGCGGTTGTGATCTGGGTGCTTTAGAGCCAAGCTTGGTTCCTCTGCAAGAACTGCAAGTACTCTTTATTTACTTATTTTTCTCTGTGTAGCCCTGGCTGTTCTAGAACTCCCTCTGTAGACCAGGCTGGCCTCAAACTCAGAGATCCACCTGCCTCTGCCTCCCTAGTGCTGGGATTAAAGGCGTGCCCCACCACCACAGAACCCCGCAAGTACTCTTAAGCATTGCTGAGCTGAGTCATCTCTTCAACCCCTCAAACTTTTGGTAATCCTCCTGCTCAGCATGCCCGGTGCAAGAATTACAGGTGTGTGCCACCATGCCTGGCTATTTTTCTCTTTTGGACACTGGAAGAATGCTCAGTTTTATTTACTTTTTTTTTTTTTTTGGATCTAGAAAGTCGGAGTTCTGGAAACTGACTTTACTGCCCCAGTTTTGGTGGAGAGTTGTCTGAAGGCAAGGCTTTTCGAAAGACAGATGGGACCTGAGGCCAGACACTAGGCCCCAGCTCATCAGAAGGGGAATCCTAAAGGTCTCCAAGGGGGAGGTTGGGGTGGCTGCCAGGCAGGCAAGGCCAACTGGCACCAGTCAGTGGCCCCTCTTCTGGCAGAGACATCTTGGTATGAGCCTGGTCCTGCCCATGACACTAATGCCCTCTTAATTAGCCAGGCTCTTGCCAAGCACTGGTCACCATTGCTTTGCTTTGTTTTAGAGAATTCACCTTGGACCCTGGATTTCTTTGGTGTAGATGGAGAGGGTGGACAGCCAGGTGTTTTGTCCTTCCTCTAGGAGGGCTGGGCTCCCAGGGCCAGCCCAGCTTTCTCCCTCCCTCAGAAACTTCAGCAGGGAAATTGAGTTTGATGGGGCATACCTGCAATCCCAGAACTCGAGGCAGGAGGATTGCTGAGAATTTGAGGCCAATCTGGGCAAAATAAGGGAGACGGTACCACTACACACTCTCCCCAATCCCCTTGCATCCTGAAAATGCTGGGGGGACTGGAAAGATATCTCATTGGTTGAGAGCAATTGCTGCTCTTGCAGAGGACCCAAGTTTGAAAGCTAGCGTTCACAACTTGGTGGCTCACAACTGTCTCTAATGCCAGTTCCAGGCCTTCTAACACCCTCTTCTGGCTCCCAAGGCACCTGCATGCATTCACACATGTATGCACACATATCCCATAAATAAAAATAAAAGAAAAAAATTTTTAGACAGTTGTGAGCTGCCATGTGGTTGTTGGGAGTTGAACCTGGTTCCTATGGAAGAGAATCATTGAGCCACCTCTCCAGTCCTCCTTCATTATTTTATTTATTTATTTATTTTTTGGTTTTTTTTTTTTTTGAGACAGGGTTTCTCTGTGTAACAGCTCTGGCTGTCTTGGACTCACTTTGTAGACCAGGCTGGCCTCGAACTCACAGAGATCCTCCTGCCTCTGCCTCCCAAGTGCTGGGATTAAAGGCCTGCGCCACCACCGCCTGGCCTCCACCTTCATTATTTTTAAGACAGGGTCTCGTATAGACAGGCAAGCTTTCAACATACTATTAGCCACGGACCTAGAACTGCAAGTGCTGGGGTGACAGGCCTGCATCGTTCCTAGTTTATACTTCGAGTGCTTTGAATGAACCCAGGGCTTCACACATGCCAAGCAAGTAGTCCGTTAACTGAGCCTCATCCCCACCCTGTCCTGGGCTCTTTTTGCTTGTGTCTTGTGACAGAATCTGACTGTGTCCCCGTGGCTGGCCTCCTCCTTTCTATCCCCCTGCCTCAGTCTCCTGAGTACTGAGATCTGAGATGAAGGTATATGCTACACACCCAGCTGGCACAGACTCTCATGGTGATCACGTCCTTGGCTAGGTCACAGGCACAGGACTCTAATTGGAGCAACTGGGTAGGTTGGGTGCCTACTTTGGAGGGGGGGCATTTTAGGACCCAGGTGGAAGGTCACGATTTTTCCATTCAAGTCTGTTAAGAAAGTCGGTTGTGGTGGCTCGTACCTGTCCTCCCAGCACTCAGGACATTGAAGCAGGAGGATATTCACAGGTTTAAGGCCAGAGTGGACTACACAAGACTGTCTAAAAAAGACCAAACCAGGGGCTGGGAAGGTGGCCAGTACAATGCTTGCCACGCAATCGTGGGAACCTGAGTTTCACCCCAGAACTCATGTAAAAAGCTGAGTGTGTCCGGGTGGTGGTGACTGATGGCGCACGCCTTTGATCCCAGCACTCGGCAGAGGCAGAGGCAGGCAGATCCCTGAGTTCAAGGCTAGCCTAGTCTAGAACTAGAACAGAGCTAGTTCTAGGATAGTCGGGGCTACACAGAGAAATCTTGTCTTGGAAAAACAAAACAAAGAAAAAACAAACAAACAAAAAAACAACCCAAAACCAAACCGCTGTGTGTGGCTGACCATCCTTCCAGTCCCAGCGCTGGGTGAGCAGAGGCAGGTGAATGTACCTCTGGGGTTCAGCAGCCTATCTAGTCTAATCTGTGAGCTCTAGGTTTGGGGGAGACATCCTGTCTAAATAAATTCAAGCAGGTAGCACCTGAGGAAGGACACCCAATGCTGACCTCTGGCACAAACCCCAGCGAGCAGAATCATGTCATTTATTGTTGCCAAATTTCATGTATTTTATGTGTGGCTATTTCGCCTGCGTGTATGTCTGGGTAACACATACATGCCTGGTGCCCTCGGAGGTCAGAAGAGGGTATTGAATCCCCTGAAACTGGAGTTCCAGAAAATTGTGAGCCACCTTGTGGGTTCTGGGGATTTAATTTGGATCCTCTGGGAGGACAGGCAGTACTGTTAACTGCTGATCCGCAGACACAGCCCCCAAGCCTATATTTTATAAGAGCCACCAGGCCAGAAAACTCTGGGCCAGACCCTGTTTGTTGTGTCAAGGCCTCAGTTTCCTTGAAGGCAGAGAGTAGATGGGCTGTTAGTGGAAACAAGTTAGGTAACAGCCTGGTCTACCTACCCTCTTGGTCAGGGGGGGAGGCAGACCCTGAGTGGCTCGGCCAGGCGCAACATGGGTCCAAGAGTTAGCCCCTCCTACTTCCTAGGCTCTGATGGGCAAGTGGCGCCAGTGGTACCAGGCTGCCTTGAGGGGCCCTCAGAGCAGGTGACCACAGAGCCACAAAGAGGCTATTCATGGATTCTGGTTCACGAGGCTGCCCCTTTATTGAGGGCTTGAACCGCAGACGGCTGTGTGGTATGCAGGGAAGCTAGTGCTGAACTGTCTGGCCAGCTACAGTAATGTGTGTGTGTGCGTGTGTGCGTGTGCGTGTGCGTGTGCGTGTGTGTGTGTGTGTGTGTGCATGTATGTATGTATGTGTGTGTGTGTGTGGTACTTTATCTTCCTATCATCTGTCTATCTATCTGTCTGTCTGTCTGTCTGTCTATCTATCTATCATCTATCTACTTATCTGAGGCAGGCTTTCATGTGTCTATCTCTCAATATCTATCCATCATCTATCTATCTATCTATCTATCTATCTATCTATCTATCTATCTATCTATCTATCTATCAAGTATGTATGCTCCTAACTACCTACCTGAAGCAGGATCTCATGTAGCTCAGCCTGTCCTTAGCACACTTTGTAGCAGAGGATGGTCTTGAACTTCAGAACCTGTCTCTGCCTCGTGAGTGCTGGCATTACAGGCTTGTGCCACCATGGCTGGTTTATGAGGTTCTGCGGACAGAATCCAGGATTTCACTACCAATTGTGCCATATCCACCGCCATATTCAACATGCTTTCTTATTTCTCTTATTTATTTGTGTGTGTATATGTGTGGGCATGTGTGCCATATGTGTGCACAATGCTTGTGTGTGGAGGTCAGAGGACAGCCTGTGGGAATCAGTTCTCTCCTTCCACCACATGGATCCCAGGAACTGGGGTCGCCAAGCCTGGTGGCAAGCGCTTTTACCTGCTGAGCTACCTTGTGAGCCGCTTTATTTGCTCTTTTGAAATAGGGTCTCATGTAGCCAAGGCTGGCCTGCCATACACAATGTAGCCAAGGCTTACTTTGAACTTCAGTTTCTTGCCTCTACATATCAGGTTCTGGGATTTCCGGTATGTGCTATCATGCCTAGTTTCGTTTTGTTTGATTCATTTTTTCCGAGACAGGTTTCCTCTGTGTAACAGCTCTGGCTGTCCTGGAACTCACTCTGCAGATCAGACTGCTTCGAACTCAGAGATCCACCTGCCTCTGCCTCCCGTGTGTGTGTGTGTGTGTGTGTGTGTGTGTGTGTGCTGGGACTAAAGGCGTGCGCCACAATTGCTTGATTGCTTGAGTCTTCGAAGGCCTCATTTGGTAGCTGGAAATCTTCCTGCCTCTGCCTCCCTATAGCTGCCCAGCACTGATGTCCGACAGAAAGCAGGGAAACTGAGGTTCAGCTAGGACAAGATCACATGCAGCTGGGAACAGCCCCCTGAGCAGACCTCCTGTGGCAGCCTCCAGGCCAGGCTCCATCTGTATCCTCACCTCCTGAAGCAGTCCAACACAGCCTTGCTCTTCCCAGCAGCTCCTGGGAAAGTGTGAATGAGATTTCCAGGAAATCCAGGAGGTGAGAGACTGCAAAGTAGGTGTGGTAAGGGGGTGCACATCCAGCTATATAGCATGAAGCCTCAAGGGAGCTGGTCATGGTGGCACATGCCTGTTATCTCAGCACTTGGGAGGTAGAGGCAGGAGGATCAGGAGTTCAAGGTTATCCTCAGCTACATTGCAAGTTCAAGGTCAGCCTGGGCTACAAAGACCCTTTCATTTTATTATTATTTTTTTCCAAGACAGGGTTTCTCTGTGTAGTCCTGGCTGTCCTGGAACTTGCTCTGTAGACCAGGCTGGCCTTGAACTCACAGGGCTCTGTCTGCCTCTGCCTCCCGAGTGCTGGGATTAAAGGTGTGCGCCACCATGCCCAGCCCATAGACCCTGCCTTAGAGTTTTATTGCTATGAGGAGACACCATGACCACAGCAGCTCTTATAAAGGAAAACATGTAATTGGGGCTGGCTTACAGTTCAGAGGTTTAGTCCATTATCCTCATGGTGGGAAGAATGGCGGCGTGCAGGCAGACATGGTGCTGGAGGAGGAGCTGAGAGTTCTACATCCAGATCCACAGGCAGCAAGGAGACTGAATGTCCACACTGGGTGGAGGCTGAGCATAAACCTCAAAGCCTGCCCCCACATGACTTGATTCTTCCAACAAGACCGCACCTCCTACTAGTGCCACTCCCTATGGACCATGTATTCAAACACATGAGTCTATGGAGGTCAAACCTATTCAAACCACCACAGACCCTGTCACACACACACACACACACACACACACACACACACACACACAAACAGCAAAAAAGAAAAAAAAGTCTTGTGACAACCTGGGAGAAGGGGTCTATGCAGCCAAAGGAGTCACTACTGAGCCCTTTGGGAGTCCCTGCTCTGCAGTGGCAGTCCTAGAGGATCATGGGAATTCTGGAGACCCTCTAGGAGTCCTTCCTCAGGGAAATTAAGTTCAAGGCAAGTGCCAGGGAGCAAGGCAGTCTGTCCCTGTGGCCTTATTTCCTGTCTGGAGCAAGTGCAGGGCAAGGTATCCAGCCAGGAACAACTCAGGCCTGGCCTCTGCTAAGTGTTCTGTTTTGTGCTCTGCCCTCATCCCAGCAAGGATCAGGTGGCACTTGGGTCCCCACGGGGCCCAGGAACACATTGTCCATATCCCCATCTTTCCCTGGAGGGACCTGGGGCAGGGCTAAAGAAAAGAACTCGTGATGTGAAAAGGGCTAGCTCATCCCTTGTAGGACACAGGGGTGCCAGGGTCGGGTATGGGTGTGGCATGGAGCAGGCTGGAGCTCCTTGGGGCTCTTGTTAAGCTTACTTACAACAACAGAGACACAGCAGTGACAATAATAACAGTCCCACTCCCACCCCAAGCTTAATGGTTACTAGACCCAGCCAACTGCAGAATTCCAAGGCCACAAAGACATCCCATTTACCTGACCAAGGGGCTTAACTGAGAACCTTCACCCCCAAGTTTGACCTTCTAGATCAAACACTTGTATCACCCACGTTAGCTCAGAGCGGAGCATGGAGGGGCCTCCCTGTCACCACAGGCACAGGCATTAAATCTGAAGACATACAACCATGTTCCTGCACATGTGTGTACGTGTGTATTTGGTACAGATCTAGGCAAAGAAAAGTGAAAAACACTGGGGTTGGTGATTGAAAGGTTAATTGTTAGGAGGATCTGGTTCAAGCAAGGTAACTAACTGTACAACTGAATATTATGCTGTATTGGAAGGGAATGAGGAAGTTACTATTTCTAACAAAGCATGGGTAGTAAGACATATGAAGTAAAAACAGGGTTGAAGAGACAGTAAGCATCTTTAATACAAGCATAATGACCTGAATTCAATGTCTGGAACCCAAGGGGGAAAAAGGTGTGGCCAGGCATGGTGGCACATGCCTTAACTCTGTGAGTTCGAGGCCAGCTAGAGCTACATAGCAAAACTCTGTCTCAAAAACAAACATGCAAACAAAACAAAACAAAAAGAAGAAGATAAGACAAAACAAATAACCACATAGTTGAGTGAGGCGGTGCTTGCCTATAATCCTAGCACTTGGGAGGCTGAGAAAAGGGGATCAGGAGTTGGTATGCAGCTTTGATAATGAGAGCTTTTCTCATAAAACCAAAATCAAAGAAGCAAAATGTGAGGTGTACTCAGCTGTAGAGCACCTGCCTGGAATCCCCCAGTGAGGGCCTGGGGTGTGACTCAGTGGTAGAGCACCTGCCTAGAGTCCCCCAGTGAGGATCTGGGGGTGTAGCTCAGTGGTAGAGCACCTACCTAGAATCCCCCAGTGAGGGGCTGGGGTGTGGTTCAGTGGTAGAGC
>CAJQZJ010032807.1:3277340-3291273 GCA_907164525.1 Lophiomys imhausi
AGCCACACCCCAGCCCCTCACTGGGGGATTCTAGGCAGGTGCTCTACTGATGATTGATATAGATCCCTCTTTGTTGTTTTTTGAGACAGGTTTTCACTAGAACTTGTTTTGTAGACCAGGCTAGCCTCTTAAGTCTACCTGCCTCCGAAATGCTGGCATTAAAGGCATGCGCCACCACGCCCGGCTTGTTTTGTGTTTTTTTTTTTTTTGTTTTTCGAGACAGGGTTTCTCTGAATATCTCTGGCTGTCCTGGACTCGCTTTGTAGACCAGGTTGG
This sequence comes from Lophiomys imhausi, assembly GCA_907164525.1. Taxonomy (NCBI): domain Eukaryota; kingdom Metazoa; phylum Chordata; class Mammalia; order Rodentia; family Muridae; genus Lophiomys; species Lophiomys imhausi. Next base: position 3,277,617 of record CAJQZJ010032807.1, read on the forward strand.
CCTTGAACTCACAAAGATCCGCCTGCCTCTGCCTCCCAAGTGCTGGGATTAAAGGCGTGCGCCACCACCGCCCGGCTTTGTTTTGTGTTTTAAGACAAGGTTTCTCTGTGTGGCCCTGGCTATCCTAGAACTCACTCTGTAGACCAGGCTGGCCTTGAACTCACATAAATTCACCTACCTCTGCCTCCCCAGTGCTGGGATTAAAGGCGTGCGCCACCATGCCTGCTCTTTTTTTTTTTTTTCCAGTTTGAAATGATGTGTCAGCAAATTCCCAGGGTCTCTCTGAACTCTAGACAATCTTCCTGCCTCAGTTTGTTGATTCTTAGGCTTACAGGACTGTGCCCCACATCTAACTGATTCCACCTAGTTCTGGAAGCTGACAGTGGGAGGGAATATTAGTCCTGTCAGAAGGTGAAGAGGTGGGGTGGGGAACACAGCTTGACGTATAGCCTCCCTCCCCAGACTCCACGGGCAAGTACTGGACGGTGGGTAACGACTCCTCAGTAACCAGCAGCAGCGATACCCCTGTGGATTTCTTCCTTGAGTTCTGTGACTACAATAAGGTGGCCATCAAGGTGGGCGGCCGCTACCTGAAGGGGGACCATGCTGGGGTCCTGAAGGCCTGCGCGGAGACTATCGACCCCGCCTCACTCTGGGAGTACTAGGGCCACCTGCCTTCCTAGGGCCACTTGTCCAGTCCTTCTTGCTCTCCTTACCGGGTGGCCCTGCAGCAGGTGACAAGCCCCTTGCCTTTCAAACTGGAAACCCGAGAGAAAGTGGTGCCCTTGCCTGTTCCCCTTTGTGGACCCCCTTCCCCCTAACTGCCCCCCACGGGTTGGCAGCTGCAGACTGCCCCTGGGAGGGACTTTGGGTCCCTCTGCACCCTTCTCTGTCATGGGGCACTCTGGCACCTTCTGACCTCAGACAACTCTGAGCCTTATTTCCCCCCAGGAAGTAGCCTAGGAGAAGCTGGAGGCCTAGGGAGCTGCCCCAGTCCCTGAGCTTGTAACTGGAAATGCGCCCACCCCCACCCCAGTTTACACCTCTCTGATGCACAGGCTCTTGGCCCCAGCATCTGGAGGCAAGCCCTTTGGTGGGACTGAAGCCGGGCATGGCCTGGCTTGCCCACAAGTGTTTTTCTGGATCATGGCTGGAGAGCAGTCTCTGTCCCATCCTGCAAAATTCCGTCCTGGCTCCATGACTCAAAGCTTGCTGGGTAGCTGCCAGGTTGCCCCTGCACATTCTGGGGTCCGGGGGAACCTTGCTCCCATCTTTTCATCCTGGCCTGACTGGCCTGACTGGAAACAGAAAAATGACCAAATCAGTATTTTTTTTTTTTTTTTAAGGAAATGTTACTGTTGAAAAGGCCCTGGGTTGTAGCTGTGAGTGGTCTTTGGGGGGAGACACTTGGCACCTGTTCCTGCCTCCCCATCGAGTTCCCTCCCTTCCTCCTGCCTTCCCACCCCCAGCCCTGGCCCTGTGATTGGTGCTCCACGTCTTCCCGACACCTCGGGGCTCCTGGGTGGGAGAAAGCCAGGTGTGTCCCTCCCTGGGAGCCCTGGAGTAAACCTCAGGGGGGCCCTTTCCTGACTACCCCATTCTACCAATCCCCCAGCACCATGCATCTCACTCTGGGTGTCTCGGTCTTTTATTTTTTGTAAACTGTCATTTGTATAACTCTGAAGACCCATGATAGTAGCTTTGAACTGGAAAATAAAGTAACAATAACGTGAGTCTGCATCCCTTGTGTGTCTCCCAGAGGAAGTGGGTGGGGGAGGTGGTGGTAAGGGGGTGCCACCTAGGAGGCAGGCTCTTGTTCAGGTCTCAGACCCTGGTAGCTCCAGCATGTTCAGTAGTAGCTCTGGACTGAGAAATGGCTGAACACAGGGTTCCTGAGTCTAGCCAGCTGGGTGTTTAAAAGGGCAGGCGAGAGGGTTCAGTAGGTCCAAGTTGCTTGCGGCCAAGCTTGATGACCTGAGTTTGATTCCCCAGCACCCCAGTGAAAAAGTTGGGTGCAGTGGTGTACACCCACCTCAGGACTTCTGGGTAGGGGCTTGCTGGCCACCTAGTCTTGCCTAATCTGTGAGCCTGGGGTTCAGTGAGAGGCTCTGTCTCAGTAAGGCAGAGATGAGCTGTAGGTTGCAGAGACACATAGACCTTGACCCAATAAAACAAGCCAGGCCTGTCATCCCAGCTACTCAGGAAGCTGAGGCAGGAGTGTGACAGATTTAAGGTTGCCTAGGATGCAGAGTGAGCCTGGCCTGGCCATCTTGCCAGATAGATGTAGTTCATGGAGACTATAGCTGAGACGCAACCCTGAGGCTGGAGAGATGGCTGAGTATTTAGGAGCACTGACTGTTCTTCCAGAGGATCCAGGTTCAATTCCCAGCACTCACATGGTAGCCCGGAACTATAATCCCCAACTCCAGGGGATCCAACATTCTCACACATGCAGGCAAAAAACACCAAAGCAAAATCAAAGAGAAATAAGCCATTGGCTACGTTTACCATTTTCCGGTAAGCCTAGAGGATGGCAGCATTGCCTATGGATCCCTGCCTAACAGCTAGGTACTTAGCTGGGCCTTTTGGAGTATCCCACAGTCCCATTTTACGGAAGGAGACACTGAGGTGTAGGGAAAAAAACAACCTTGTTTGATGGTAGAGCACCCTCAAGGCCCTGCAGCCCGAGGCTCAGGTGGTGGTTGGAGACCCACACTGATTGGCTGCTGATGACGAAATGAAGAGGCCCGCAGCGCAGCGTGATTGACTGGGGCAGCCGGCCACAAAGGGTCCAGTGGCTCCCTGCAGGGTGGAAGCTAGGGCCCCAAGCCAGGAAAGTGTCAGTGACCGGGAGAGACAGATGAATCCTCTCAGGCTCCTGTGGGGACCGCGCTGAGGAGAAAAGACACTGTTCATTACCACCACCAAGCCCAGCCTGGCCACCCAATGACACACTGCCTATGGGTTCCTGCAGCACTGGAGGGGAGGGTCTGATGCAGGAGGCACAGGCTGATTTTAATGGTGAAGACCCAGAGTCTGTTGGGCAGCCCAGGGTCTGAGGGAGGAGGCACAAGGTCTGAGGGAGGACTGTTCTAGGGTGAATACGTCGGAAGGACCTAATCCAGAAACAGAAGAGTCAGAAGGGACACAAGAGTCACCTACCCAGTTGGGACGCTCCTAAGCACAGGCCCTGAGTAGGGGCTGGGCTAGTGAGGCTAGGCTGTGCGACCCAGGCAACTGTGGAGGCAACAGACATCTCGGAGTAAAGTGGGAGAGGTACCCATGAGCTAGCACACACCACAGATCTGTCCTGCACACACACACACACACACACACACACACACACACGCACGCACGTGGGTGGGCATGCTGAAGCACATTTCACACCCAGCAGTTCCCACAGCTGGGTACCCCATTCCTCTCACTTCTTCCAGTTGAGTCAGGGGCCACCAGTGACCTCACAGCTCTAAGACAGATCCCTATGAATCAGTGTGTGTGTGTGTATGAATTCATGATCCCTATGAATCAGTGTATGTGTGTGTGTGTGAATTCATGAGTCCCACTCCTGTTGCACAGATGGAAAATTGAGGCAAAGTCTCATGGAAGTGGACAGCATAGGTTAGTGTGTTTATTTTCTCTCTAGATTTGTTTTTTTTTGGGGGGGGTTGTTTGTTTGGATTTTTGAGACAGGGTTTTTCTGTGTAGCCCTGGCTATCCTGGACTCACTTTGTAGACCAGGCTATCCTCAAACTCACGGAGATCCGCCTGCCTCTGCCTCCCGAGTGCTGGGATTAAAGGTGTGCACCACCACACACCCCTATTTCATTTGCTTTCTTTTTGGACATGGTCTTGCTATGTAGCCCAGGCTGGCCTCTCACGGGCTTCCTGCCCCAGCTTCCCAAGTGTTGAGATGACAGGCTTTGAAGGAAAGAACAGTGGAGAAGCTTTTGTGGCCCTCATGGGTCCCTCCAGGTCTGTCAGGGTTCAGGGGGTGTGGAGGGTAGCTTGGGGCTTGTTAGCGCATACTCCAGCCTTAAGGCCCCCCCCCCCTCCCCAGTTCTACCCTGCAAGCCTGGCCTTCAGGAACCCTTGATGAGACATGGTCCTGGCTGGGGCTGGCTAGATCTCTCTAGTGGGGAGCTGATGACTGTAGCCTGGGGTGTTTCCCAACCAAGTCCACGCTGGGCACCCTGTCCAAGACTTGTTTCTAATCCCTTCCATGGGGACTTAAGATGGTGACTGGTGACATCCTGGTCACCACAGGGCTCCCCTTTTCTCCAGAGCTGAGTGGCCTCTCCTACTGGAGAGAGCTGGAGAGAGAAGAGCTGTCCTGACTTTGTTACAATGTGGAATGCAAGGAGCTGAAGAAACAGCCCAGCTGGTAAAATGTTTGGCTGGATCCCCAGAGCTGGGAGGTAAGAACAGGCTGGGGACTCACTGGCCGCTCAGCCCAGTTGAATTGGCAAGCTCAAAAAGCAAGCTGGATGGCCCCTGAAGATGAGTCATGCACATATGCATAGAAAATTCTAATCCATGTGGTAGTGTGTGCTGCTAGCCCAGGATTTGGGAGACAGGGGTGGAGGATCACCTTCAGGTTGAGGCCAACCTGGTCTACATATCCAGCTACGAAGTGAAGTGAGACCCTGTCTCCAACTGCGCAGGGTGGCTCACAGCTCTAATCCCAGGACTCAAGAAGCCAAGACTGGAAGATGCCTAGAGAGGAAGGTTATCTAGAGCTCAGTGCCAGCCTGGGCTACAAAGTAAGTTCCAGGCCAGGCTGAACTAGCTAGCTAGCATAAGACCCTATCTCAAAACCAACCAACCAAAAGGCCCTACTGCCTTTCCTTTAGAAGGAAGCACTTGGGAGGCAGGTGGATCTCTGTGGGTTTGAGGCCAGCCTTGTCTACAGAGTGAGTTCCAGGACAGCTAGGGCTATGCAAAGAAACCCTGTCTTGAAAAACAAAACAGCAACAAGAAGATAACTTGAGTTCGTAGGCTCCGTGTGGTTTGTGTGTCTGTCTGTCTGTCTGTCTGTCTGTCTGTGTGCTTACTATTAACAGTAAATGAATGGGAGAGGCATCCAACAGCATCCTACTGGCCTGTTTTTTTGGTTTTTCGTTTGTTCGTTTTTGTGTGTGTTGAGCAACCAACAAGGAGTTCCTGGCCTCTCTGGGCTGTCATGCTCTGGGTCCCTAATCTAGATGGGAAGATAGGAAGGAGCTCTGGGTCCCTTGAGGGTGATATCAGCAGAGGGAACAGATGGGGTCTCCCAGGGAGAAAGATGCCTGGCTGGGTAAAGGCCCGGTGGGGGTGGGGTGGGATTTAAGTGTACCATGAAACTTAAACTTAAGCCAGAGTCCCGGCTTACAGTCACCAAAAATGGGCAAAGTCATCCCCATGGGGGTTGAGGCAGCTGGGGACCAGAGGGGCTGGTCAGCATTCCTCCCTCCCTAGTACCCAGGCCTGACCCTATGGGGGAGGGGGACAGGAGGACACTGCCTTCTTGAGGCCCCAACTAGAGCCACGCAGCAAGTTTCTGTAATTAATGGCAATATTCCTGTGTTCACTGCAAGAAATTGAAGCTCTGTGAGATGATTCAGTGGGTGAAGTTGCTGACGACCTGGGTTCCGTCCCACGGAGGAAGGAAGTTCAGGTGGACTACTGCAAGCTGTCCTCTGACCGCCACAGGGATGCTGTGGTATACTTGTGTGTGCGCGCCTATGCACTTGCACACGTACAGTAAATGTAATTTTTTTTTTTGGTTTTTCGAGACAGGGTTTCTCTGTTTAACAGCTCTGGCTGTCCTGGACTCGCTTTGTAGACCAGGCTGGCCTCGAACTCGCGAAGATCCGCCTGCCTCTGCCTCCCAAGTGCTGGGATTAAAGGCGTGCGCCACCACCGCCCGGCTCAGTAAATGTAATTTAAAGTATAAAATAAAGAAGTTGAGATCATGACGGGCCTGGTGGTACCCACCTTTAACCTCAGCACTCAGGAGACAGAGGCGGATGGACCTTCATGAGTTCAAGGCCAGCCTGGTCTACATACAGAGCACATTTCAGGCCAGGCAAAGCCACATAGAAAGACCTTGTCTCAACCTCCCCCCTCCCAGCAACAGAAATGAAGGTCATAAATGAATGGGGAAGAAAAATCAAAGGAAAGGGGATCTGGAGGGGACCGGCTCAGCGGTTAAAGACCAGAGAACCCAGGATCGATTCCCAGCACCTACACAGTGGCTAAAAACTATCCCTAGGTCCAGTTCCAGGGGATCTTCTGGCTTCTGAGGGCACCGTACACATGGGGTGCACACATACACAAGCAGGCCAAACACTTGAGCACGTAAAATAAAAGCAAATAAATAAAACTAGACTCAAAGAGGACCCAATGATGTGAGTGCACAGGAAGCCTGCCTCTCCCTTTTTTGTGGGGTTATATGGGGGAACTGAACTCAGCGAATGCTCTAGAACTAACCTGCAGCCTTGGCTCGTCCTTTAACATTTATTTTGAGATGGTATTTTTGTTTTGTTTTGTGTCTATCTGTATGGTGTGTGTGTGGAGTCTATGTGTGTCTGAATGAGTGTAGGTGTATGTGTATGCTCGGGTCTGTAGAAGTCAGATTTTGAAGCTGGGTGTCTTCCTCCATCACACCCCATGCATTTACTGAGGCAGGGTCCATCACTGAACCCAGAGGCTTACATTAGCTAGCCAGTTTACTACAGGAACCCCATCAATCACTGTCTCTGGAGTGCTGGAGTTACAGGCTGTCTACGATACCCACACCCATGGGTGCTGGGGACATGGATGCTGGTCCTCATATTCACTTGGTAAGGACTTTCTCCACTGGATCGTCTCCACAGCAACCCTACCCCGTTTTTTTTTCTCTGTGTAGCCCTGGCTGTCCTGGACTCACTTTGTAGACCAGGCTGGCCTTGAACTCACAGAGATCCACTTGCCTCTGGGAGTGCTGGGATTAAAGGCGTGCGCCACCACCACTCTGCCTGTGGGCAGGACCTTTCAAAAGGTGAAGAGAATCCAGGCCTGATGATGTGAGCCTGCAGTCCAGCGCTGGAAAGGTGTACTTGGGAGAAGCGGGAGTTCAAGGCCACGTTTGGCCAAATGTCGAGTTGGAGGCCAGCCTGGGCTACATGACAGCCTGTCTCCCATTCCTCCCCTGCAAACAAAGGAAGAAGTGAATGAGTTAAAGTAAGGTCATAGAGCTCGGTGGTCGAGGGCTTGCCTAGCATGTATAAGGCCTGGGTTCAACCCCTAGCACTGAAGATAGATGATAGATAGATAGATAGATAGATAGATAGATAGATAGATGATAGATAGATAGATAGATAGATAGATAGATGATAGATACATAGATAGATGATAGATAGATAGATAGATAGATGATAGATAGATGGATGATAGATATATAGATAGATGATAGATACATAGATAGATGATAGATACATAAATAGATGATAGATAGATACATAGATAGATGATACATAGATAGATACATAGATAGATAGATGATACATAGATAGATACATAGATAGATGATACATAGATAGATAGATAGAAAGGAAGAAAGATAGATAGATAGATAGATGAATGGATGAGAGATAGATGGTAGATAGTTGATAGATAGTAGATAGATAGTTTAGAGAGATTGACAATATAATGAGGTCATTACGCAAGACTTGATCCAAAAGATTGGGTCTAAGAAGAGTGAATCAAGTTGGCCAGATGTGGTGGCATCTAGTACCTGAGGTGAGGGGATGGAGACAGGAGGATGGGAAGTTCAAGGGTATCCTTAGCTACTTAGTGAGTTTGAGGCTATCCTGGGCCACATGAAACTCAGTCAATCCCTCCCCGACTAAGAACAATAACACCAAAAGGAAAACCTCCCTAAGTCAAGAAGCGCCCGTCAGAACATAGACAGGCCTTCAAGGTCATGTGGTGTATTTGAGAACAGACGACAGGAAGCACTGTAGAGTGGACTCAGACCCAGAGAGGAAGGGACCAGCAGACTCAACACGTGGACAGGAGATCTGGGGCCTGCTGGGCAGTTCACAGGAAGCAGCACACACCAGGGCCATCCGCCCAGGAGCTGGGCCACAGCTTTCTGCAGCGTGGACCTTGCTACACCCAGCTATGCCAGCCGCTTGCTTGCAGACAGAAAGCAGACAAAGGTAGAGCCGGTGTAGAAAGTCGGCTTGTTGCACCTGAAGGTGTGAGGCCAAAGAAAGGTGGGAGCACCATGGTGGTTGCTACAGATGTTACTATGCCAGTTGGTCTCAGGACACTAGCATATATATTATTTAAGTATTTACTTATGTGTTTTATGTGTATGAGTGCTCTGTCTTCACGCACACCAGGAGAGGAAATCAAATCCCATTACAGATGGCTGTGAGCCACCATGTGGTTGCTGGGGATTGAACTCAGGACCTCTGGAAGAGCAGTCAGTGCTCTTAACCTCTGAGCCATTTCTCCACCTCAATACATACATACATACATACATACATACATACATACATACATACACACACACACACACACACATATATACATATATATAAAGAGAGAGAGAGAGAGAGAGAGAGAGAGAGAGAGAGAGAGATTCTCTATGTAGTCTTGGCTGTCCTATAACTTGCTATGTAGATCAGATTGGCCTCAAATTCACAGAAATTCTCCTGCCTCTGCTTCCTGAGTACTGGGATTAAAGGCATGTATGCAATATCATGCTTGACTACTTTTGGCATTTAAAAACACACACACACACACACACACACACACACACACACACACTCATGCACATACACACGCCTCTGTGAGCATGTGGAGATCAAAGGACAAGGAGTCAGTTCTCTCCTTCCACCATGTGGGTTTCCAGGGTTCCAGCTTGGGTTATGGTGAGTGGCAAGTGCCTGTCCCTGCTTAGCTCTGCTCTATGTCTTTGAACAGTGTCACTGTAAACAGGGGCGTGCTGTGGTCTCTGAGAATCGAGCTTTCAACTCTTGGTTCTGTTCTCCAGAGTGTAACTGCCCGACGACAAGCCGCCTCGGTTCACTAACTCATTCTTGTGGTTCTGGGGATCACAGATAGAGCCTTGAGCCTGCTTAGGTGAGTGCGCCACTGCGGGGCTATTACCCAAAGCCTGTGGTCTAATGAGAGAGGATTTCATTGTGGAATTCATGGAGATTTTGGCCTTGTGATCCTCCTGACTCTGCCATCTTAGTACTTAGCTTTAAAAGATCTTTTAGCCGGGTGGTGGCGGCGCACGCCTTTAATCTCAGCACTTGGGAGGCAGAGGCAGGCGGATCTCTGTGAGTTCAAGGCCAGCCTGGTGTACAGAATGAGTTCCAGGACAGCCAGGGCTACACAGAGAAACTCTGTCTGGAAAAGTGGCCCCCCTCTGAAAAAGAAAATCTTTAAAATTTTATGTGTATATGTGTGCCTGTGTCTCTGTGAAATTTTTTTATGTTTGAGCATATTTTTTCTTCTTTTTTTAAATTTATTTTTTATTTCTTCAAGTTACATGTCAATCACAATCCCCTCCCTACTCCCCCCTCCAGTCCCACCCTCTTCCCCCTCAACCTCCATCCTCTTCCCTTTTTTTTTTTTAAAGTTTAAGGTATACCTTTTTTCCCCCAACAGCTCCCCTTTCAGTCCAACAAATGGTTCTTTATCTTATAACAATAAATACAATACAAAACAACAGAAATAAATAGGCCACAATTATAAGAGTTATATGGCTTAGCATACATTCCCAATGTCCAGTCCATATGTATTTGGCACCTGACTTTAACATTCTACTATCTAACCATCTCCATGAGTTTAAAGTTCTATATCTAACTCAGCTTCCATCCTAACTTCCATCACAATTTTAAAAACATCTTCTTAGATTCAGAACACCCTCTTAATTCCTAAACAACTTAAAAAATTTAACTATGGGCTGGAGAGATGGCTCAGCAGTTAAGAGCACTGGCTGCTCTTCCAGAGGTCATGAGTTCAATTCCCAGCAACCACATGGTGGCTCACAACCATCCATAATGAAATCTTGTGCCCTCTTCTGGCCTGCAGATATACCTGCAGACAGAACACTGTATACATAATAAATAAATCTTTAAAAAAAAATTTAACTATGAGACTCTAGCTATCTATTCTTCAACCACCTCAGAGACCTGAGAGGGATAAATATATCTGATTATATAGGAAGTGCAGGGCCCTAAGAAATGACATACCAGTGGCTGCCTGGACAGTTCCCAATTTCTCTCCATACATTATAGCATCAATCTTCAGCCGTTTGGCCCCGTTTCTCTGACAGACATTGATTGTAGAGCAGGAATTATGAAGGACTTGCCTACCCTGTCTTGGCAGAGCTAGGCTGTCGACTTACCTGCTTCCAAATTTTGTCCTTTTTGGACAGCATTCTGTCTACCGTTGAAGCAAGGGATTTTTCTTGCCAAGAGATAGGCTTGCCACTTTTTCAACTATCTCACACTGGAGATTCTTTGATGCTCATCTTCTACTTGGAGTAGAATGGGGGTGCTGTCAGGAGCTGACATGTCTCGATATCAAAAAAAATCTTAAGTTAAGAAAACATCTTTTAGCCGGGTGGTGGTGGCTCACGCCTTTAATCCCAGCACTTGGGAGGCAGAGGCAGGCGGATCTTTGTGAGTTCGAGGCCAGCCTGGTCTACAAAGTGAGTCCAGGACAGCCAGGGCTACACAGAGAAACCCTGTCTCAAAAAACCAAAAAAAAAAAAAAGAAAAAAAACATCTTTGAATGCCAGTCTGTGTGAATTTATGCCACATGTGTGCAGGAGCCTGAGGAGACCCCAAGAGAGCATCCTAGACTCATAGCTGGTGTGAACCATCTGACTTGAGTGTTGGGAACTGAACTCAGACTCTCTGAAAGAGTAGGGAATGCTCTTAACCTCAGAGCTTTCTAACAGCTCCTGCTGTTTTTTTTTTTTTACTTATTTATTTATTATTATGTATACATTGTTCTGAATTGAAGTATGTATGCCTGCAGTCCAGAAGAGGGCACCAGATCCAATTATAGATGGTTGTGAGCCACCATGTGGGTGCTGGGAATTGAACTCAGGACCTCTGGAAGAGCAGCAAGTGCTCTTAACCTCTGAGCCATCTCTCCAGCCCCCGCTCCTGCTGTTTTTAAGTGTGGTTTTTTTTTTTTAAGATTTATTTATTATGTATACAGTGTTCTGTCTGCAGGTATATCTGCAGGCCAGAAGAGGGCACCAGATTTCATTATGGATGGTTGTGAGCCACCATGTGGTTGCTGGGAATTGAACTCATGACCTCTGGAAGAGCAGCCAGTGCTCTTAACCGCTGAGCCATCTCTCCAGCCCTTAAGTGTGGTTTTAAATGAACATGATGGTGCATGTCTTTAATTGTGTGTTTGTGTTTGTATGTGTTGGCAAGACAATAAGTGTGCCATTGTATTCATGTGGAGGTCAGAGAATAACTTTTGGGGAAACAGTCCTCACCTTTCACCTTGTTGAGGCCGGGTCTATTGTTTCTGCTGAGGTGTTGTTTTCCATGCTAGCTGGCCTGTGAGCTTCTGGGTGATTCTCTGCCTCCTATCTTGAGGGGATGGATCTCAGGCTGTCAGTCCTGCATGGCTAACACCTTACCCGCTGAGCTATCTCCCCAAGCCTGCTGCTTGGGACAGGGTCTCACATGTAGGGTTGGCTGAGCTATCACTCTATATGCAGATCAGGCCGGCCTCAAACTTTTCGTAATCCTCCTGTCTCTGCCTCTGGAGTGCTGCTGCTGTTATAGGTAAGTACCACCATACCAGCTTAATTTTGTTTTTGTTTTTGTTTTTTAATGAGACAGGATTTCTCTATGTAGTCCTGGGTTTCTTCCAACTTGCTTTGTAGGCCAGGCTGGCCTCGAACTCAGGGATCTGCCTGCTTCTGTCTCCCAAGTGCTGAGACTAAAGGCGTGTGCCACCACACTGGGCTAAATTTTTAAGCCATAGTGGCAGTACCATCTTACAGTTCTCCATGGCTGAGAGCTCCCAGTTTACTTGTTTACACACAAGATAGCATGCACCCCGAATCCAGGCTCTTGACTTGTCACTTAACAAATGTGCATTCTCCTTACCTGTACAGACAGGTGACTCTGTTTCCACCGTGGACTCCGTGAGGGGGTGAATGTCGTGTCTTATCTACATCCCCCACCCACTGTCCCACTCATCACTCCTCATCGTCCTTAGCACAAATATGGCTATACAAGCTACTGTGTCCACAGACCTTTGGGCAAATATCTCAGAAGATCCCTTGGAGGGCAATTCCTTGGCTCACTTGATATTTTAATAAATGTGATCAGATTAAAAGAAAAGAAGACAAAACAAAAACAAAAAAAGCCTGGCTTGGTGGTGCTTGCCTGTAATCCTAGCACTGGGGAAGTTGAGGCAGGGGACACTGGCCTTTGAGGCTAGCCTGGGCTACATATAAGATCCCATTTTATTTATTTATTGATTGATTTTTTTGAGACAAGGTTTCTCTGTGTATACCTGGCTGTCCTGGACTCACTCTGTAGACCAGACTGGCCTTGAACTTCACAGAGATCCACCTGCCTCTGCCTCCCTAGTGGTGGGATTAAAGTTGTGCGCCACCACACCTGGAAATTGCAGACAGCTGTGAACTGCCATGTGGGTGCTGGGATTTGAACCTGGGTCCTTCAGAAGAACAACCAGTGCTCTTAACCATGGAGCCATCTCTCCAGCTGAAGATCCCATTTTAAAACATACAAGACGAGATGTAGTTCAGTTGGTAGAGTACTTGCTTAGCAAGTATGCAGCCTTAGCTTCCGGAAACTCACTATGTAGACCAGGCCAACCTCACAGAGATCCATCTTCCTCTGTCTCTTCAGTACTGGGATTAAAACAAGTGCTACTGTGCGTGCCCAGTTAGTTTTCGGTTTCCTGATATAAGATCTATGTAGCCCAGGCTGGATTTGGACTCCTCATGCCCTTGCCTCAGATCTTGGTGCTGGCATTCAGGTTGGAGAGCCACAGCATCTGGCAATACGCTTTCCTGTAGAGCTGCTAGCCAGGACCTAACCTGCTGATTATGCCTGGGCCAGGGCAATACAAAGGGAGAACCCTTGCAGAGAAAGGCAGGGGACAGTATTCTCCCTGAGTTTGGCGAGTTCAGGTTTAGGAGCTCAAGTTAAAAGCTGAGGAGAGGGCTGGAGAGATGCTCAGAGGTTTAGAGCACTGACTGTTCTTCCAGAGGTTCTGAGTTCAATTCCCAGCAACCACATGGTGGTTCATGACCATCTATAATAAGATTTGGTGCCCTCTTCTGGCCTGTAGACATACATGTAGACAGAACACTATACATAATAGATAAATAAATCTTTAAAGAAAAGAGTTGAGGAGACAGTGTTCTTGATGTGCAGAGGATTGAACCCAGTGCTTCAGTCATGCTAAGTAAGTCCTCCACCTTGAGCCACATTCCAATGCCTCCTGGGGGATTCTAGGCAGGTGCTCTACACTGACCCACACCCCAGCCCCTCACTGGGGGATTCTAGGCAGGTGCTCTACCACTGAGCCACACCCCAGCCCCTCACTGGGGGATTCTAGGCAGGTGCTCTACCTCTGAGTCACACCCCAGCCCCTCACTGGGGGATTC
>CAJQZJ010032807.1:3292734-3356020 GCA_907164525.1 Lophiomys imhausi
TGTGAGTTCGAGGCCAGCCTGGTCTACAAAGTGAGTCTAGGACAGCCAGGGCTACACACAGAAACCCTGTCTCGAAAAACCAAACAAACAACAAAAACTTTGTAAACCTGCCAGACTCTAATTCTGGGGCTAAGGATGTATTTCTGAGCAAAATGGTTGTTTATGGTCTTTTGGGGTTTGGAAAATATCCCTAAGGAGATTATTAGTGGGAGGATTAGTGGCACAGATGGGGAAAGAGGTCAAGGGCTAGAACTGAACCCAGTGTTCTGGTTTCCTGTGGCTCTGTCAGCTGTGACGGCATCCTGGTTGGCTCTGCATCCTGTTGGAATGGAGCAGGTAGAGAGAGGTGACTTTGGGCCCATCAGCATGTCTTCAGCGGGCTGGTGTGGCCATGGAGGTCAGGGGCTACCAATGTTGTTTTATTATTGTTATTAAGGTTTTTCGAGACAGGGTTTCTCTGTGTAGCCCTGGCTGTCCTGGAACTCACTTTGTAGACCAGGCTGGCCTTGAACTCACCGAGATCTTGCTGCCTCTGCCTCCCGAGTGCTGGGATTAAAGGCGTGGGCCACCATGCCAGGCCCAAAGAGCATTTGTAGGCCAGGTGGTGGTGGTGGTGCATACCTTTAATCCCAGCACTCAAGAGGCAGAGGCAAGGAGAATGTGTTAGTTGAGGCTAGCCTGGTCTACAGAGCGAGTTCCAGGACAGCCAAGGTATACACAGAGAAATCCTGTCTCAAAAAACCTAAAAAACACCCCAACAAAAACTAAACAACAACAACAACAAAATGCTCTTTGAGGTGTGAGAGTATAGCTCCATTACTAGAGTGCTTACCTAGCATTCGTGAGGCCCTGGGTTCAAGCCTTAGCTTGCTTCAACTTTCCTGTGCTTTTGTTCCGCTGGGACCTCACCAGACCACTCTTGAATGCTCACAGTTCAAGGAAAAACATAGTTTCCTTAAGATTTTAATTATTTATTTGAGATAAAATCACTATGTAATCATGGCTGGCCTGGAACTTGTTATATAGCCAACTAGGCCAGGGTGGCCTCAGACTCACCGAAATCTCTCTGCCTCTGCCTCCCAACTGTTGGCATTAAAGGTCTGACCCACCACTCCCAGCAAAAGTTTGATTTTTTAAATTATTAATTTACTTTTTTCAAGTTACATCTCGATCAAAGTCCCCTCCCTCTCTCTTCCTCGTCTCCATCCTCTCTTTCTCCTCAGATGAGGGGAGTCCCTGTGTATCAGACCCCCTCAATCCATCAGTCATGTGAGGGCCTGATATGTAAAGTTTGATTTTTTTTTTTTTGTTTTTGTTTTTTTGAGACAGGGTTTCTCTGTGTAACCCTGGCTGTCCTGGACTCAAACTTGTAGACCAGGCTGGCCTCGAACTCACAGAGATCCGCCTGCCTCTGCCTCCCAAGTGCTGGGATTAAAGGCGTGCGCCACCACGTCCGGCTCTGATTTTTGTTTTTAATGTATTATGTTGTGTGCATATATGGCTTGTGTATCTCAGTGAGTGTAGGTATGTTCGTTTCATGGCACAAGTGTGCAGATCAGGGGACAACTTCCAGGAGTTGTTCCCACCTCTCACCACGGGATCTGGGGGGCTGAACTCAGGTCATCAGGCTCCCCTCTCCCACCAATGAAGTCTCATTATGTAGCCCTAGAACTTACTAAGTAGACCAAGCTGGGCTTGAATGCAGAGGCCTGTCTCTGCTGGGATTACAACAAGTACGTGCCACCATGCCCATCTAGGACACAGTCTTAACTATTATTATTGTTCATTGCTGTCAATGTATGCTTTAAGTGTGTGTAGTGAAAGTCAGCAGGCAACTGTCTCCTTCCACATCTGCGTAGGTCCTAGGGATAGAAGTCAGGTTGTCAGGCTTGAGTGGCAAAAGCTTTATCCTGAGGCGACAAGCTCACCTTAGAATGCAGTCTAATTTTTTTTTACAGACACAAACTCTCACTGTGCAGACCAGGTTGGTCTGGAACTTCCAGAGATCCATAATCTCTGCCTCCCAAGTGCTGGGATCAAAGGCTTGTCCCTCCAATGCCCAGCTAGCCTTTAATGACAAATGACAGATCCCAGAGCCTGGGCTCGAACGGCCTAGAGGACTCGCTGGACAAATGTGGCAGACATCCTAGGACCACCACAGCTGAGCTATTAACACTGACAGGGATGGGCTGAGCGGGCGGAGGAGAGATGAAACCTTCACCCCCCACGTTCTTTCCAGTCAAGCAAAACAAACAGCCCCTGGCAGAGGAAGCAAAGGGAGGAACGGATGCTTCATTAAACCCTGTCTGAAGAAGACTCAGACAGACCTCAGGATTCTGGCAGTGACTGTCTCCCCAGGGGGTCAGGAGACTCGAGTGCTGGCACCACCCCAGTCCCAGCATTGAGGGCAACAAGCAGGATGTGAGTGGAGCCTGTGGCAAGAGGGCTTGGAGCTCGGCTGCCACCCCCAGAGGGAAACCCTTGGTGGATGGTAGTGCTGTAGACCAAAGGCAGCCGGACACATAGGCACAGGGCCAAGGTAGGAGAATTCTGTTTCAGGCTGTACAGGGAGACTCGTAAGAAGAACCACACAACTCCCCGCTCCCCTAATGAAAGATGTTATACAGAAAAGGCTCGAGAGATGGCTTGGACAGTAAAGGGCTTGCCACATAAGCATAAGGATTCAAGCGCCATATAAAACCAAACCCAAAGCCCAGCCAGGGGGTAGGCATGTTGTAGTCTCAGCCCTGGTGAGGAGGATGTAGGGCTCCTGGGCCTGCTGGTCAGCCAGTCTAGCTAAGTTGGTGACATCTAGGTTCAGCGAGGTCTCAGAAAATAAGATACACCTGGTGGCACACGCCTTTAATCCCAGCAGCACTGGGAGGCAGAGCTCTATAGTGAGTTGGAGGCCAGCCAGGGCTGGAGAGAGACCCTGTGTTGAACAACTCCTTCGGTGCCCGCGGCACCCAGAGAAGCCTATGCAGCGGGCAAGATTCTGGGAAAACAAAGGCCTGAAGCCTCTGCAGTGGGTGTGAACTTCCAAGTGGGGATCCAGAGAGGGTGTCTTCTCTTGGCCTTGTCAGCTGGATGAGGCTAGCCCAGGACTAGAAGGCTGTCCTGGAGTGCTACACTGCGAAGGTCTGGGGAGGGAGCCCTCCAAGGACTGCCTGTGCTTTCTTTCTCCAAGGAGGTTCTCTGCTAAGACAACTTATTTTTCGAGACAGGATTTCTCTGTGTATCCTTGGCTGTCCTGGAGTTACTTTGTAGACCAGGCTGGCCTTGAACTCACAGAGATCCGCTTGCCTGTCTACCAAGTGCTGGGATTGAAGGCGAGTGCCACCACGCCCGGTCAGTCCTGGAACTACATTTGTAGACCAGACTGGCCTCAAATTCAGAGAGAGATCCATCTGCCTCTGCTTTGCAAGTGCTAGGGTTAAAGGTGTGTGCAACCAACCATGCCTGGCTTAATTTTTTTTTTTAAACTAATTTATGTGATTAGGGTGAGGATGACAGATCCCTTGGAACTGGAGTTAGACAGTTGTCATCCGCCATGTGGGTGCTGGGAACGGAACCTGGGTCCTCTGGAAGGCTGCCCAATGCTCTCAGCCACTGAGCCATCTCTCCAGCCCTACAACTTAAATTCTTGTGTCCTGGTTGGGGCTTGGTAACCAAGGCACAGGAGTTTCTCTCCTGGCAGGTGAAAGGGGTCTGTTCTCCCACCCTATGCTGCTGCCATTAGGAGTCCTATGTCCTTCCTTGTGGAAGTGAGTGGCATATGGTGCTTGTCTGCACCTAAAAGCTCCAGGGAATGTCATCTGAGTGGAGACAGAGCCAAGAGAAGCGTCCACAAACATTTATTTACATGAAATTCAAGTTACATATGCTACAGTTTTTTACACAGTAGTTTAAACAGACCTGGTTTCTCTATTTTTCTTTCTACCAAAAGGTAAAGAAAACATTTAACCATCTACTTCATTTTTTTTTCTTTTTTTCTTTTGTACAAAGTGAGATCATGCACTTTTCTCTTAACTTTGAAATCTCTTGCTAAGTGCAAATACTAGATTCTCTCCAGTTTTAAGGCAAATACACTGGGCGTGGCTAGGCAGTTTCTCAAACGAGGAAGCAGCCCGGGTCCCAGAGGTTAAGGTGCCAGCTGCCTTGGGGATCCCTGCTGGTGCACCCCTCACCCCGCTGGAACACAGGTGTTGGGAGGGTCACTCAGGCCTAAACGCCTTGATGGAGGCAGGCAGTAGCAGCCTCCCTGCAGTCATGTGTGGCCACAGACATGACCCTGGCCTCACATCTCCAAGTGCCAAGGTCTGGGCAGCACCTGCCTGGCATGTTCTCCCAGCTACCCCAGAAACTGCCAGGCTTTTTTCATCTGGCCCTTGGTGGAACAATGTGATGGAGCACTGGGTACAGCTAGAACGGGGGCTCAGTCCACGGCTCATGGAGGGGCGGTGCTTGGAGTAACCACCCACCTGTGGGGCCTCTGGAGAAGTGCAGAGAACATGAATACACTAATAGTTAAGGTACTTGGAGGATCCTGTCATGCAGCACGTGGCCCATCTTTCCAAGGCACAGTTCAGGGCTCCTGAGTCACCACTGTGTGTGCCCCATCCACACTCAAGTGACCATGGGTACCTCAGGGAGTCTGTCCCTTTTCCAGGGACATCTTCCCTGCCTCTGCCTCCCAAGTGCTGGGATTAAAGGCGTGCGCCACCAACGCCCGGCTCAGGGACATCTTCCCACTTTCAAGTCTGTACACTCTGAAGGAGGGACAGCCCCACAGCAATGGGAGGACAAGGACAGCCAATACAACTGAGAAAGAGCCATCTGCTGCCAGCCCTGCTCAGCAAACAGGCTGAGCTGAGGTGTACAGACCTGGTTGGACAGGAGGGCAATAGGTACTGGGGAACATGGCAGGGGCTCTGCAGGCCTAGACTCTCATCTGACTTTAGGGAAGCCAGCTGTCCTCATCCTGGAGCTAGGCCCTCTCCCTCTGCCTGCTTCCACTGCTAACTAATGAGGGGACAGGTGAGCAGGCAGGAGGGCTGCTGGGACAGTTGCAGCAGCTCCATGAGGCCATCTAGACCCCAAAGGGAAACCCCAAAACACCTCAGGGGAGATGCTGTTCATCCCAAGCTGCTGACAAGTGAGGTCGCCTCTAGAAAAGGGGGAGCCCAGGAATAAGTGACAGCTTCCTAAAAGGCCCTTTAGTTTGATGTCAAGTGTCAGGACAATTGTCAGTTGCCAGGCCGAGGGGAACACTTTCAGTCTGACTTTCCAAGGATGGAGACAAACTTGAGCAGCCCACAAAAAACTTCTGATCAAACTACATGAATAGGAGCAACCTCTTTAGATAACAAAACAAAACCTGCGCCACAGAAAATCTTCTTGGAGGCCCTTGAGCAACAAGGGGAAGGCCCTGGCCGGGGAATGGCAAGCCACTTCCCCTTGGGCTTTTAGTTGTCTGCTGGGGAGGGAGTATGACAAATGAATGGCCCGCTTCATGGTCAGGGCCACTGTACTGGCTGCTAAGAGGGCAGAACTAGGGAGCTGCCCTATCACGGGCCCACTGACAAGGAGCACCCAAACAAAGGGTATCAGACCTGAAGGAGCAGTGGACTTGCAAGGGAGAGCAGGAGTCAACCCGCAAGAGGGAAGCGAGGATTCCACCCATACTCAGAAGGTGAGACCGGGTCCTCCTGCAGATTCAGTGTGGCTGGACAGGGCTTTGGGTATCAGAAGCGATGCCGTGGCTGGGGGCCAAAGTGCATGGGCAGGTTGTGCTCCAGGGGCACATGCACATGGCCAAAGTCATAGTTGACACGCATGTTGGGCAGAGGGGGTACGTAGGGTGCGGGCACAGGACCCATGTTGATGGGGAAGTTGTTGAACATGGGCCTCACAGGTGGCAGGGGGAAGGGTGGGTGCACAAAGGCATATGGTGGCATGTGTGGGTGCAGGTTCTGTGGGACAGGCCGCGGCAGGGCTTCCACACGCTGCACTTTCTCAGGTGGCTTCTCCAATGGGGGCCCGATGCGTTTGAAGGTGCTCTCTGAAAGGAAGGTGGGGTTCAGTGAGGCAAACAGACCGAACCAATTCCAACAAATTTTTGCCTGTACTAGGGCACTGCATGGCTCTTCTGACTCTGCCAGGGCTTGAAGCCTACAGGACAGCACAGTATAGGAGGGCCACTTCTGACCCTTACTGTACTCTACTCTGGGCCCAGAAGTGGTAGCTCTTAAACCAGGCTGGCTAATGTCAAATTCACAACAAAAGACACCCAAGGTCTGTCAGAGCAAGACGCCAAAGGGCAGATACATACTTTGGCAATGGTCACTCCATTGCGTAATGCCCCCAGAGGGCAGTGCGTTTGTCTAGTGTGGCCCGGCTCATACGGGCTTGCTGTCATCCCTTGTGGACCTCCAAGGTGGCGGGCCAGTGTGTGTACTTAGGCTTCTATTTGCCTCCAGAGCTCAGACACACTCTTGGGAATGTTTTATCACGAGGGGTGCCAAACTGAACCCTTGGCTTTCACTGTCTTCCAATGGCTTGAGCAGTGACCCCTGAGGGACAGAGACTCCTGAAACCCCATCAATGTCCTGGAAGAATACTTGCCTCCTCCATTCTTCCTTTTCTGCTCCTCTTCACCCTCCTTTTGGATTTCTTCAATCAGCTTCTCGTCATCTTCCTAGAATAAAAGCAATATCAAGGGTGAGCATGCAGTACCATGTAGTGACGCCACGGGGAAGAGGTTAGTGTTCATTATCGCCCTCTCCCATCTCCTGCAACCTCTTCCTTCTCATGATGCAGACTGGGGGCTTGCTGAGTGGGGTCTATGGCAAAAGATGATGGGAGGGCTAAAAGCCCTCGGCATTTCTGATCTCCATGCTGCAGCTCTAGGTACAGCAGGCCTTCTGGACCCACCTCCCTGAATGTAGGTAGGCCCCGCTGAGTGGAAGCTGCCTGTGGATCCTGCTGGCATCCCTGCAGCAGAGGATTGGCCTTGGTGGGACAGAAAGGAGAGGACAAAGCAGGAGAACAAGTTGCCCCTTGTTGGGATAAGAACGAGAGGTACCTCGTATATAGGCAGATCTGTACCTTGTGTTGTTGGAGGAGAACTGGACTTTTGTCAGCACTGTCACCCATGCTTGCTTCATCTCACTCCTGAGCAGCTTGCAAAGTGGTTGTCCAGTTTACAGTGTGATAAAAAGACTATTATTCACTGTTTTGAACAGGCTGGTACAATGCCTTTAATCTCTGCCGTTGGGAGGCAGAGGCAGAAGGATTTCTGCGAGTTTGTGGTCTGCTTGGTCTCCAGAATGAGTTCTAGTGAAGGCTACATAGCGAGACCCCGTCTTTAGAAACCAAAAGAAAGCCCACTGAGACGGTGGACATCTTTTCTGGGCAGCTGGAGGTCTCATGGTGGTGGCTGACATCAGAAGCAGCTTGACACACAGTGAACTGACTGAGAGCATGTGGAAGAGCTTATGGAGGGGATTCAACAAGCAATTTGGTGCACACCTGTGAGGTCTAGGTTGGCCTGGATTACTTACTCAGTGCAGCCCTGGACCTCTTGTTGAAGTCTGTGCATCTACTCTGCAGGTGACTCAGGTCACAGCCATGCAGTCGGTGACCTCACCACACAGCTGTCATGTCCCTCAGGTCAGGAACTGTACTAGAGAGATGTGCACCACATATTGCTCTATGACACACCACGGTTAAGCCCATTGCTGAACTTCAGACCCACAGACAGAAAGCCACCTGATGGAGTGTCACCACACAGCACATGCCCTCACCTTGATAAAGGACTTTAGAATAGAGCTGTTGGAGACGGTTCTGTGGCAACTTGGGTAATACCAGTCAACATTCACATTCTCCAGGCTTCAGCTGTTCAATCAAGTGACAGATTTGATTGAAATGATCCAAATCAAGCTTTCCTCTACATGGAGAATTTTAACTGCATATCTTTTTTTTTTTTTGGTTTTTCGAGACAGGGTTTCTCTGAATATCTCTGGCTGTCCTGGACTCGCTTTGTAGACCAGGCTGGCCTCGAACTCACAAAGATCCGCCTGCGTCTGCCTCCCAAGTGCTGGGATTAAAGGCGTGCGCCACCACCGCCCAGCTTAACTGCATATCTTTTTTTTTTTTTTTTTGGTTTTTCGAGACAGGGTTTCTCTGTGTAGCCCTGGCTGTCCTGGACTCAATTTGTAGACCAGGCTGGCCTCGAACTCGCAAAGATCCGCCTGCCTCTGCCTCCCAAGTGCTGGGATTAAAGGCGTGTGCCAGAACTGCCCGGCTTTAACTGCATATCTTAACGTGCCAACAGATATAGTCTTGCCTAGCTAGGTATTCTGACAAGGGAGGATGAAGGTTCAATTCTCACCAAACATTTCAGAAATTGTAAAACACTGTCCATGTCCACTGTTTGGGAGTACTGTGGGCCCATACACATTTACTAGGTGATGCATAAAATTCTCTAGATGAGAAGCCAAGGCTGCTGGCCAGACAGACTGACAGACAGAGAAAGTTCCAGGACAGTCAGGGCTGTTACACAGAGAAACCTTGTCTCAAACCCTTCACCCCCAAAATAGTGAGCCATCGTTAGCTTTCAGTGGCCTTTATTTATTTATTTATTTATTTATTTATTTTGAGACAAGGTGTCACTCTGTAGTCCAGGCTGACCTTACTGACCTTACACTCACAGCAATAACCTGCCTCAACCTCCGGTGTGTTGGGATTGTAAGTCTGAGCTACCATACACACTTCTGTGTGGTTTTTTCACTGACCTCTCATTACCAGAAATATGAGCACTGTGTTACCACAACTTATCCCTGTACACCTGAATGTGGTGTCGCCTGTATTTCCTAGGGAAACAGCTAGGGCCGCTAATGTGCAAGATGGCACCTAGAAATCACCTATTCCATGTCTGGTGTGATGGTGTGTGTCTATGGCCCCCCCAGCACTTTGGAAGTGAGGCAGGATGATCAGAATTTAAGAGTCATCTTCAGCTACATAGCAAGTCTGAGAATAAATAACCTTGGTCACCTGACACCCTGGTTTAAAAAACAATCCAAAAACGCTGCCCCATTCATTCTAGTTTCTTTAAGAGCACAAAACTGAGGTCCCAGAGAAAGTGGCCTGCTCATCCCTGGCTTGATGGAAGTGGACTAAAGAGAATGCCTTTTTATCCTAGTGGCCCTCAGATAGCTACTGGAGGGAAATGCCCAGTTAAGGAATGCTGAAGACCCCTCTCTATCCTGAAGGTTTTCAGAGCCTAAGGGCAGGTTTTGTTTTGTTTTTCCTTCCTTCCTTTAGCTTGTAAAGTAGTCTGTGTGCACTGTCTTGAATGGTATAGGAAAGGTGAGGACAGAGCAGTGTGTCTCTTACAGGACAGTCCTGAGCACAGGTTGTAGCTGTCTCTTCACCATGGACTTTTTGCTATGACACTTCAGAGCAGAGAAACTGGATGCCCTGCCTTGGCTCCTAAGACTCAGATTTTAATTAGGAAGAGTAATATAGCTGACCTTCCAGATCCATGAATTTAACCAGTTATGGGTGGAACATATTTGGGAGAGAAAATAGCCCGTGTTCAGAACAAGGCAGAGTTTGAACACAGGGCCTCTGACTTGGAAACCAGGGTTCTTGTGTCCAACTGCTCATGCTCTGAGGTGGAAATGTCTAGATAGAACCTCGTGTCTGTCACAGAGGATGGCTGGAACATAAGGGACACACAGCCTCCCCTTTTAGACAAAAGGTTCTAGGTTGTATGCGGCAGCATGAGGACACCTGCACGTCGATGCTTGCTGCACTCCCTCCTCAGGATCCTGTGGCAAGTCCCCAGGAATGGACTAATGCGATCTTAGGGCCTTCCTCTTCCACGAACAGCACTGGCACTTGAAGGGGAGTGAGCCAGGCTTCCTTGGCATCATCCCAGCCTGCCACTCAAGAGTCTTTCCTGAGCTCAGGGAGCAGTCACCCCAGTGTTCCCTCCCATTCCTTCCTTTGTTTTGCTCTCTCCCCAATGTGGCAAGTATCCTCAAGACCAGAATCTGTCTGGGAGTCTGGAGATGTCCTTGGCACCTATGTCAGTCTGTTACCAAAATGCTGGGGTTTTGGTATGGTTTATGATGAACCATGAGCAAGCTGCTGGTCAGACAGTTTGGATCTCAGATCTGTGATCCACATCCTTAGATAGAGGGCAGTCTGGGCCCGATCTGAGCAAATGGCTGCATTGGCTGGCTTCTGCTGTGTTTAACAACTTCAAAAGAAATTCATCCTTTTTTTTTTTTTTTTAAAAGAGGAAAAAAGGCCACGGTCAGCTAGTATGTGTCCTGTGGTCACTTTCTACTTCACCGAGTGGAGGGTCTGCACCCAGCAGTCTCCCTTCCGTTTAAGTTCCTTAAGCTAAGGCAGGCTGGAATGACATAGTTTTTATCTAATAGCATCTTATCACAACTGAAGAAAAATCAAAAGTGCTTAAAAATAAAAAAAGGAGAGAAGGCTGGAGCTTAGGGCTGATTCTGGCTCTTTGGTCTGAAGACAGCTGGGGGATGGCAGCCCTAGGGAGACAGTGTAGGCCACCTGAGAGCCACTGGCAAAGAGCTTGCTGTAGGGCTGCTGGAAATAGGAACAATAGGAGGAAGGAGGATCACAGGCAAGTCACTCACTCACAGGAAGCCGGAGCCTGCCTGACCATAGCCATAGGGTAAGCAGTGGATGTGACAGGAAGACCTACAGCTTTGGGGGTCCAAGCCAGGTGGGGTCTAGTCCTAACCCCACTCTCAGCCTGTTCTTCCAGAAAATTGCTGTGCCAAAGACGTGAAGGGTCTCTGTGATGGTTACTTCTGGTTGTCAACCTGACGCCCTGGGGAAGAGGGACCTCAATAAGGAATCACCTCCACCAGACCAGTCGCAGGCAAGTCTGTGGGAAATCTAGGAACTCCTAATTACTTCAGAGACAAGTATGATGGGGTGACAACCAAAAAAAAAAAAAAAAAAAAAGGAAATAAATAGGCAAACAACAAAAATAAAAAAACCAACCAACCATCTATTGGTCATTTCATTTAATTTCCTTGGTTTTTCGAGACAAGGTTTCCCTGTGTAGCCCTGGCTGTCCGGACTCACTCTGTAGACCAGGGTGGCCTTGAACTCACAGAGATCTACCTGACTCTGCCTCCCGAGTGCTGGGATTAAAGGTGTACACCACCATGCCCCGTCTATTGGTCATTTCTTACCAGAAGTAACTCCTAGAAGCATTCTGGTATATTTCCAATGGTTTTGTCTTGTTTTCTGAGTCAACTCTGTAAACCCCTGAGATTTCACACTAGAAGGCTGCTCTGCACCTGCCATCCCTGACATGGCTCATGTTAACACACAGGGACTTGGCAGGGCATAGTAAGAGGAGACTCAAGTCTGGAGAAGCAGAGACATGCTGAAAGTCAGCCCAAGTGAGAGTGTTCAGTGGACTTACACTTAGACTTACAGATCCCAGTTTTTCCAAGGGCTTCAGGCTATCTTGAAATCCACCCCCACCTGCCTGCCATGGCCACAGGCAATAGTGGGGAGGAGTCCCGCTGTGCTATAGGCCTGAATGAATTTCTCCCTGTGTTCTTTTTGGCTCCTCCCAATCTTGGGGTGGTGGTGGAGGTATTTACTTTTTTTTTTAATTATTATTATTTTTTCTTTTTTTGGTTTTTCGAGACAGGGTTTCTCTGTATAACAGCTCTGGCTGTCCTAGACTCACTTTGTAGACCAGGCTGGCCTCGAACTCACAGAGATCCGCCTACCTCTGCCTCCCAAGTGCTGGGATTAAAGGCGTGCGCCACCAACGCCCGGCTATTATTATTATTATTATTATTATTTGGTTTTTCGAGACAGGGTTTCTCTGTATAACAGCTCTGGCTGTCCTGGACTCGCTTTGTAGACCAGGCTGGCCTCGAACTCACAGAGATCCGCCTGCCTCTGCCTTCCAAGTGCTGGGATTAAAGGCATGTGCCACCACCGCCCAGCCGAGGTATTTACTTTTTTTTTTTTTTTTTTTTTCCGAGACAGGGTTTCTCTGTATATCCTTGGCTGTCCTGGACTCGCTTTGTAGACCAGGCTGGCCTTGAACTCACAGAGATCCGCCTGCCTCTGCCTCCCAAGTGCTGGGATTAAAGGCGTGCGCCACCACCGCCCAGCGGTATTTACTTTAAATACATCTACAGAGAGTCCCTTTCTCAAGAGCAGGAACTGCTGATAAGGAAGTGGGTGGACACCGGTCAGTGCTGAATCTGTCCCAGGACAAACAGGGTCTCAAAGGAAAGAGGGTGGGGACCTAGCAAGCAGACAAGGAAGTGAATCAGGAAGTGCCTTTTTGACATCTACAGCTATCTTAAGAAGAAAGTCCTTAGATCACCCGAATTTGGTGAGAATGGGGAAGGAAGTATATGTGAAGCACCCCAGGGTGGAGCACCACACTCCAACTGCAGGGCCAAGGACAACAGATGAAAGTGTAATGTGGAGCCAGCCTCACACCCAGCAGACCCCTGTAAGAGTTTTTCAATAAAGAATGAAGAGGTGGGTGAGGTTCTGTTTCCCATCCTTGAGTTCTCTGAACTCAGCCGGACACAGAGGGGCCTGGAAATGGGGAGGGGAGTTGGGCCCAGAGTTTGAGGGAGAAAGCAGAGGCCCAGTTGTCCTAGAAACTCAGAGGAACTGAGGTAGAAATCAGAGAAGTTTTCAATAAGAGTGGAAATACAAAGACCTTTGCTTGTCCCCTAGCCACAAGGACAACAGCTGTCCACACCTCGGGGTCTGGACAAAGAAACTACAAGTAGTGGAGTGGAGACAGAGGCTGTGTTTGCAGTCAGCTACTAACAGCCAGCACCAGGCACAACTTGTGGAGCCAAGATGGATGCTTGAGTACTCAGCACAGAACTGCTCTTGCTAAGGCTTTCCTTTCCAAGACCTTATGAGCTCAAACCCCAGGTTTATTTCTCATTATTTGCTTGCCTGCTGGCCAGGCTCATGTGACCACGGGTGACTTGACTTAACTTTCTCCCCCCTAGAAAGGTAACAGACAAGGCTGCTGCTGCTGCCCGATCCTGGCCCCTTCCCCCATGATTCTGGGGCCAGGATTCTGGTCATGTGTGGCCACAGCTGTTGTTAATAAACTTGCAAAGACTTCATGAAAGCCTTCCAAGGGGCTAGAGATTTAGTTTCAAATTATTCCCAGCTCAGTTTCTGGACTGTCTGAGCAACAACAGCCCCCAATTCCCACTCCAGCTGTCTCCCTACAACAGGAAATGGGGGTGGGGGGAAGGAGGGGAAAGCCCAGCTCAGGGAGGCTCATGCTGTGCAGAGGGAAATGGACAATGTGCTGGGGAAAAGCAAAGATTACACAGGCCCCCATCAGCCTTTGGCTTCAGCAGCCATCTTCTTAGTCACAAAAGTCAAGCATCCAAATGCCTCTGACTGGGGCACCTCCTCTACAAGGACCAGAGGCGTGTGGAATGTGCCAAGCTTTGACTCCAGGCAGCAGGGCCTGCTGGGCTCTGCTGAAGATGACTTGCATCAGCACCAACTGCCCTGACAGAGTCCTTTAGTGATCTAGTACCCACCCACCAGGAGGTAGAGTTGCAGGACCTCTCCTACCATCTGCAGCGTGCTGAGCTGGGAAGGAGTCCAGTGAGTCCCTACTCTACTGCAAGGGCCACCTGGTTAACAGTACTGAGAACCCATGGCAATCTATTTGTGGAAAAAGCCTTCAAGGGCAAAAGACCTGGGGTGTCTGGCTTTCCCAAGTCCAGGATCCTAGACAGTTTTTCTAATCTGCAAACACGGGAAACCAATGCCCCTCCCTGCCATGTTGTGAGTCAAAGTCCCACCTAACACTCACAAAGCATTGTACTGTGAGGGACATTTCATAAACACTTCAAATGATGACACCCACTGTCCTCACCCTCCTCATTGTATTTTCTTACAGAAACAATGGGATTGAAGACAGTGACTACAAATAAAAGTCAAGGCCAGCTGTTGGAGCTGGTGACTAGGCTTCTTTGTTTTGGAGACAGGATCTCCTTATTATGCAACCCCAACTGTGCTAGAACTTGCTGTGTTGACCAGGCTGGCCTCAGGCCCACAGAGATCCACCTGCCTCTGCATACCAAGTATGCTATGCTACCATGCATAGCTACAAGATTTTTTTTTAAAGATTTATTTATTTATTATATATACAGTGTTCTGTCTGCAACTATACCTGCAGGCCAGAAGAGGGCACCAGATTTCATTGTGGGTGGTTGTGAGCCACCATGTGGTTGCTGGGAATTGAACTCAGGACCTCTGGATGAGCAGTCAGTGCTCTTAACCTCTGAGCCATCTCTCCAGCCCCAGCTACCAGATTTTGAAACTGTGGCCAGGCTACTATTTCGGTATGAGATTTTTTTCAATTACTTTAATGCTATAGATGAAGTCATATAACAGCACAGTGAGGGCTGAGGAGAGATGAGGTCCATGTATCATAGTGAGGATCTCTTCTACATTTTAGAGGAAGGGTGAGGTTTTATACCATTGATGGGTAGTCCATAGTACATGCTTGCAGTCAGACTATCTGATTCTAGGCCACAGGGAAGGAAGTGGGAGGGACCCTGTAAGCCTACGGCCTTGTGTGTAGAGCCAAGTATGAGAGAGTAATACTGAAAAAACAGGTTAATAAAGCTAAGCATAAAGTCGGGCAGTGGTGGCGCACGCCTTTAATCCCAGCACTTGGGAGGCAGAGGCAGGCGGATCTTTGCGAGTTCAAGGCCAGCCTGGTCTACAAAGTGAGTCCAGGACAGCCAGAGCTGTTAAACAGAGAAACCCTGTCTCGAAAAAAACAAAAAAACAAAACAAAACAAAACAAAAAAAAAACAAATAAAGCTGAGCATAGGCCTTTAATCCCAGCAGTTGGGAGGCAGAGACAGGTGAATCTCACTGAGTTTGAGGCCAACCTGGTCTAAAAAGCAAGTTGTAGGAAGGTCAGGGCAACATAACAGAGAACTTGTCTCAAAAAAAACAAAGCAAAATGAACAAACAAGCAGGTGTATGTAGCCCCTGGCTAACAGTGTATATATAGTTGATAGATGTCTACCACCATGCTCAGTTCTGGGAGAAGAGAACCCAGGGTGGTTTCACGCACGCTAGGTAAGTACTCTACTAACTGACCTACACCCCAAACCCCTCTTTTTATTTTTGTAGAAAAGAAAAAATGACGAGGTGCTGGAGAGATGACTCAGTACTTTAGAGTGCTAAGTTCTTGTAGAAGACTGGGGTTTAGCGCTCAGTACCCACATGACATTCCTGTAAACCCTCCTGTAGGTCCAGTGCAGGAGATCTGACCAGAGTGGGGGTGGTGGCAGGTGAGGTGAAGAAGTATTAGTTTCCACAAGGGTCTCCAAGATGCTGCAGCCGTGGAGGGGAGAAGGCGGTCGCCTGAACACAGGTGACGGGGCAGGTATGGAAGCTGAGCTGCTTGCTATGTGCTGACCCCCGTCTCCAGGGAGGCTCCATGTGTGGGACTGGGACCACAGGTGCAGAGGGCATAGCACAGCACACATGATAGTAGCTGAAAACCGGGCTATCTCACTACCAGTCTCCTGACCAGGTGCTGAGCTGGTTCGCACTTTCCTGGCTGGCTGGAAAGCCTGAGTGCTTCCTCAGAACAGGCTCCAATACAGCTATCCAAAGAAGCCTGGTGTAATAGCTCACACCTGTCATTCCAACACTTGGGGAGATGAGGCTGTAGGAATGTCAAATGAGATCCTGTCTCAAAAAACAAAGCCCCAAACTAAAAGCAAAGACGAGCTTAGGATGTAACTCAGTGGTAAAGGGCCTTGGGGTCTATGTGCAGCACTATAAAACATCACCACCACAGAACAAACCACTAAACCCAAATCCAAGTCAAACTCGGACTTTGTGATTTTTGGGTCTTTCTGAGACAGTCTTACTTTGTAGCTCAGGTCAGCCTCATGGTGACCCTCCTCATGGTGACCCTCCTCTCTGTCTCCTAAGTTCAGAGATCACACAGGCACGAACACATGCTTGGATCTATTTTACAGATATATAATTTTTTTTTTTTTTTTGAGAAATGGTCTTATTCCTGGCCTGCGTCAAATCCAGAGATCTGCCTGCCTCTGCCTTTTGAGTGCTGGGATTAAAGGCGTGTGCTACCATGCTTGGTTCATGCTAAGCCTTTTTTTTTTTTTTTGAGACAGGGTTTCTCTGTATCGTTGGCTGTTCTGGACTCCCTTTGTAGACCAGGCTGGCCTCGAACTCACAAAGATCCGTCTGCCTCTGCCTCCCAAGTGCTGGGATTAAAGGCGTGCGCCACCACTGCCCGGCTCATGCTAAGCCTTTAATAATAATTTTTATTTATTTTCTTTGACTTTTTTGGGGGGTGGAGTAGGTGGTACTTTGAGCTAAACCCAGGGTCTCCCATATGCTAGGAAACACACAGAGCAATATCCTCAGCCCTCTTTGGCATTTAAAGAGCATGTCATCAATCTCAGCACTCTTGAAGAATGCAGCCTGCCAAGTGATGCCCTTGGGGACACAGCTCTAGTCAGATACAGCTTCCTGGCTTTGGCTGCCCCATCCTCAGCCATGAGTAGAAGACAAGCAGAACTCTGCTCTGGGATTCAATTTTGACCCTGCACAATTCTCCACTGCAGAGCAACAACTGCCCCTCCCCTCTTTTGGGCAGCACTGGAGTTTGAACCTAGGGCCTTGTACATGCTATGCAAGTACTCTACCACTGAGCTATGTTCCTTGTCCCACATTGCTCTGGCTTTTCCTTCTTCCTAAAGAAGGCAGCTTGCTTCATGACTTGCTCCTCGCATACGCATGGCAAGGTATCTGTGGTAGCAAACAGAAAAAAAACTACTATTCTCCATCTGAGTCCTCAGCACAGAGTCCATCCATTCAGGCTCCCAAACCACCTCTAGTCATTAAAGCCTCAAACTTCTCTTCACCCCAAGCTGTGAAGGAACAATTCCCTGCTGACAATGCCAGCTTCTTCCCTGCCTGCTGGTTAATGAAGCGGAGGTCGAGAGCAGGACAGTGTAAGCTTTGTCTCTGGTGCTTCTGAATGGCTTTGTGTTCTCAGAGGGCTCAGCAGATGCTGGGTTGGAATTCAATCCATCTCCTGGTGAGAATCAAGGAAACCGGGCTGATCCCCGGTTTGATGGGAATGGGACAAGTGGAACAAAATCTCCACTATAGTCCAGAGGAAATCAGAGGGACTGCTATTTGCCTGACCTTCTTTTCAAACTCTGAGTGACCACAGAACCTTCCTCAGGCTACAAGATGGCAATTCACAAGAAAATGGGGACAGGTACCTGCTATGGTAGACAGACAAGGTGCAGAACATAATTTCATGTATGATAAGAGGAGGCCCATAGGAGAGAACAAACACAGCTCAGGCTGATAAACTCATGATGTTGCGTGGCAATGCCCACTGTGTTATTTCAAGAACC
This sequence comes from Lophiomys imhausi, assembly GCA_907164525.1. Lineage (NCBI taxonomy): Eukaryota > Metazoa > Chordata > Mammalia > Rodentia > Muridae > Lophiomys > Lophiomys imhausi. The sequence continues at coordinate 3,310,236 of CAJQZJ010032807.1, forward strand.
CCAGCTTAGGAAAGACTCATTTCATTTCCTCCTGAACTCTAGAGATGCGAGCTCAACAGGGCGGTGGGAGTCGGCAGAATGACCAGGCCTATCTCAAAGGGCCTCCTAAGAACCTGAGGGCATACTCTTTCCCTTATAGGCTGCCTCCCCACAACCAGAAATTTGGGAAGATTAGACTTTCTTTCTCTCTCTTTTTTAGTTTTTCGAGACAGGGTTTCTCTGTGTAGCCCTGGGTGTCCTGGACTTGCTTTGTAAACCAGACTGGCCTTGAACTCACAGAGATCCACCTGCCTCTGCCTCCTGAGTGCTGGGATTAAAGGTGTGTGCCACTATGCCCGGCTACACTTTCTAAATATTAAAACTCTGCTTTGTTCCACAGACCACCTTGGAGACAGAGGATAGGCCTCCTGAGCTCTCACTGGGTTTGAGTTGCATGCAGGTAATTCCTGAGGTGGTCCTTCAACTTAGCACTGGTCCAGTGAGCTGTGGGAACCTCCTTCTGACAGAGCATTATTGATGTAGGCATGCCTGACTCTCAGAGCATCACTGCTTTCCCACTGTGGTGGCTCTGAGGATATAAAAACAGATCTGAACTTCCTAGATCATCCTACCCATGGCCACCAGAGTCGGCTAACAGTAACCAACCTCCTGACTGTTTCTTGTGGCATACATGCTGCACATTTCCACAGCAGAGACAGAAAAAGGCCTTTGCTTTGGGTGACAGAATGCTGGCTGGAACTGAGTTTTCAAGATACTTGGGTAAATGCCAATTTTTAAAACCAGAGGATTCTACACTTAGACACAGCTTTTCAGCTCTGGGAGCTGGAAGCTGTTGCAGTGTCAGGTGACTAGCAACAAGTCCCAAGCTGAGCGGCAGCCCCTGAAATAGGCCATACCCATGCCATGCTATACTGGCACGGCAGTCCTCAGTCCTGGTTGCCAGCTGGCCGTGTGGTAATTAGTCTGTGGCTTCAGCTATCCATACTTTTTCTATATGACAATCTTTCACATTTTTCTCCATATTTGGAGAAAACTGACATACATATTGCATTTTTCGGGCATTATTCTAATCTGAGCTACAAAGCATGGCATATATCTTGTTTTGGGGAATTTAAAAATTGTGGTTCAAAATGTACCACCCCCCCCACCCCCAGACAAGGTTTCTCTGTGTAACAGCCCTGGCTGTCCTGGACTCACTTTATAGACCAGGCTGGCCTCAAAATCGCAAAGATCCGCCTGCCTCTGCCTCCCAAGTGCTGGGATTAAAGGCGTGCGCCACCACCACCCGGCTAAAATGAACCGTCTTTAACTACAGAGCAGTTTTATAGATCTTTCTGAAGTGGCCTGACTGTCATTAGCAAATTAGTTGATAATTCATTCAAATTTCTGCTCTGGCTGGAACATACATGCGAGTATAATTCCAGTTGCTTGGGAGGCTTAGGCAGGAAAACAGCAAGTTAAGGTTGATCTAAGCCACATAGGCAGCACAGTGAGAACCCATCTCAATAGCGAACCCCCTTTGTACAGTTGGCTGCCCCAATGCCAGGCTGGTTATGCTAGTTCAGTGTGCATAATGCTAACACCCCAATCTTTTAACAACATGTTTTCTACAACTGAAAGCCAACTTTACAGGCAACAGGCCGTCTCCATCTACTTCACGATTAGGGTGTCAGTACCATACGGACCCTAAAGATGCGAGTTCCTAGATGGTCAAGCCGAGTGCTAGAAGCAACTTATCCCAAGTAGACTGCTACTCTAGTCCAGGGCTGTGTACTTCTGAACTCACAGAGGAGGGAGAAAGATAACTCTAGCTCATTTAGGCAGATGCCTTACCCCTTTTTGCAGGTACTGAGCTTAGGTCCTCCCATGTGCTACGTCACACCAGCCTTTGCTGCCACTGTAATTTTATTTTAATGATTTATTTATTTATTTTATGTATGGGTGCTTTATCTGTATGAACATCTGTAACCAGAAGAGGGCATCAGATCACGTTGTGGATGGTTGTGAGCCACCATGTGGTTGCTGGGAATTGAACTCAGGACCTTTGGAAGAACAGCCAGTGCTCTTAACCGCTGAGCCATCTCTCCAGCCCCCATGCTACTGTTATTTTTAACTCTTGTGTCTGTGTGACACATGTGGGGCTCAGAGGACAACTGATGCAGCTGGCTTTCCCCTTCTATCGTAACGCTTCTGGGGTCAGACTCAGCTCAGCAGGCTCAGCAGCAAGCTCCTTTATCAATGAACCATTTCACTGGCCCCTCTCACACTATTTTTAGGCTTGCTGTTATTTAGGTATATATGCTGCCTGCATGCATATCTGTACACTACACTAGTTGGTGGTGCCTATGGAGTCCAGAAGAGGAAGCTGGCTGGATTCCCTAGAGATGGAGTCACAGATGGTTGTGAACTTCCATGTGGGTGCTGAAAATGAAACCTGGGTCTTCTGCAAGAGCATCAAGTATTCTTAACTGCTGAGCCATTTCTCCAGCTCCTAAGTTGACAATTCTTTTTGACTACATGTATGCACTAGCATCATGCGGGCAGCGCCCACAAAGGCCAATCCTATCTGGGACTAGAGTTACAGATGGCTATAAGCCTGGTGCTGGGAACTGAGCCAGGGTCTTCTGGAAGAGAAGTCAGTGCTCTTAAATACTGAGCCATCTCTCCAGTTCCAAGTCAATAATTCTCCCCTTGCCCTGCTTTTTTTTTGTTTTTGTTGGAGACAAGGTTTCTCTGTAGAACAGGGTGGACTCGAACTCACAGAGATTCACCTTCCTCTGCCTCCCTAGTGCTGGGATTATAAAGGTGTGTGCCAATGCCAGGTGGCTAATTTTTTTTTTTCCAAGACAGGGTTTTTCTGTGTATCCTTGGCTGTCCTGGACTCACTTTGTAGACCATGCTAGCCTTGAACTCACAGAAATCCTCCTGCTTTTATCTTCTGAGTGCTGGGATTAATGGCATGCGCCACCAAGCCTGGCTAATAATTCTTAATATGGCAATATTTACTGAATGGCTCTGAGTCATTTTACTCTATACAAGAACACTTTGGGGTTGCTGGAGAGATGGTTCAGCAGTTAAGAGCACTGACTGCTCTTCCAGAGATCATGAGTTCAATTCCCAGCAACCACATGGTGGCTCACAACCATCTACAATGAGATCTGGTGCCCTCTTCTGGCCTGCAGGCATTCATGCAAGCAGAACACGGTATACATAATAAATAAATCTTAAAAAAAAAAACCAAAAATTAAAAACACTTTGATGAATCATATAAATCATAAGAATTTCTGTTTTTAAATTTTAAAATGGGTGGCACCTCCACTCCCCCCAGAAGACAAAGCAATCTGTAACAGCATGCAGGTTCTAGGAGGTGCTCAGACTTTTTCACTTGCTACAGTTCAGTACCTGTGAGCTATTCTTGCCTTCTTTCTGGTCCCAAAAGGCTAAACTTGGTGGCTTTGCTCCTCCTCCAGGTTTAAATAGAGATGCCTCCCTAGCTTTTGCCACACTACTGGTTCATTCTGACTCTGAACTAAAACTACTAAAATCATAAAGGATTGTTTCATACTGTATTAGAAGATTTCTAATCAACAGGTTGATTCTGCCACCACTCCTAGTTAAAAATGAAGAAATGGAGCCTGCAGAAATGCCTCAGTGGTTAAGAGCTCTTGCTGCTGTTATACAGGACTGGGATTCAGCTCCTAGCACCCACACAATGGTTCACAAGCATCTGTAACTCTAGTTGCAGGGGATCTAGTATGTTCTTCTGGCTTTGGCAGACACCAGGTAGCACATACATATGTGCAGGCAATTACTCATACACATAAAACAAATCATAAAAAAAAAACAAAGAATGAAGAAATGGCTCACATCTATAATCCTAGCACTTGAGAGGTGGAGGCCAGCCTAAGTTATTTGAGACCTAGCCTCAGAAACCAAGAACACAAACCGAAGAAATCAATAAACCTGTCATCACTTCAATAATACAACATTTTTTGTTGTTGTTGTTTTGAGAGAAGCTCTCATGTAGCCTAGGGAATTACCTCAGCCGCCTGAGTACTAGGATTATATGTGTGAACCGCCATAGCTACCTGATTTTTTTCTTTCTTTTTCCTTTAGAGACAGTCTTTTTTATTTAAAACTCTTTTTTTTAAACTTTACCTGCACATATCGCTCTTTCTTGTGCTTGCTGTCTACCAAGGCCAGAAGAACGTGCTAGATCCCCTGCAAACTGGAGTCACAGATGCTTGTGAGCCACCGTGTGGGTGCTAGGAGCTGAATGTCTGTGTGTCAACAGTCTATGCAGTACACCCTAAGGTCAGAGAGGGTAACAGGAACCCCTGGAGCTGGAGTTACAGGAGGCTGAGAGTCAACAAGCAGGAGCTGGATATGGAACACACGTTCCCCAAAGATCATCCAGTGCTCTTAACTGCACACTTGTCACTCCAGTCTCCTGGTGATAATATAGGGTTGGTCTGATATAGCCTAGGAGGGCTGAGAACCTGTACGTAGTTGAAGACTACCTCCAACTTCTGATTTCCTTTTGCTTCCTCAGGGATGACAGTACAGATGCTCACCAACACTCTAGGTTTATGTGGTGATGGGGATGGAATCCAAGGCTTTATGCATACCAGGCAAATACTTTAACAATTGGTTTACATCCTCAGCCCAAAGAAAAATATTCTCTTAATGCTATTAAGAAAATTAGAAAGGTTTTATGTGTATGATTGTTTTGCCTATATTTATGTCTATATACTATGTCTGAAGCCCACAAAGGTCAGACAGCTGCCTCAGATCCCTAAGAATCAGAGCCAGGGATGACTATAAGCTACCATGTGGGTACTGGGAACTGAACCCAGATCCTCTGCAAATGCAGCAAGTGCTCTTCATTGCTGAGCCATCTCTCCAGCTTCCTATTTTCTTCTCTTTTTTTGAGACTGGGTTTCTCTGTGCAGCTCTGGATGTCCTCCAACTTGCTCGCAGACCAGGCTGGTTTCAAACTCAGAAACGTGCCTGACTCTGCCTCTTGAGTGCTGGGATTAAAGAATGAATGTTTTGAGTCCCCTTTGTCTGTTAACATCTAACTGCATCATAGTGAATTGCATTAAGAAGGTGCTAATGGCCAGGCATGGTGGCACACGTCTTTAATCCCAGCACTCTGGAGGCAGAGGCAGGCGGATCTCTGAGTTTGAGGCCAGCCTGGTCTACAAAGTAAGTCCAGGCTGTATCCTAGAATTACAACACATTTATTTGGTTTTGCTGGGATAGGGTTCCCCTACATAGAGGTTGGCCTTAAACTTGTAACTCTCTGCCTCATCCTCTAAGTGTTGGGATTGCAGGTGTGTGGTCATGTTTCTCTGTGAGGCCCCTGAGAACTCTGTAGCACTCTTTCTAGTGAAAGATGTGGGCTTTATTGGCAGAACTGTGCTGTCTGTTACTCTCCACTGTTCTGCGTAACATTTCAGACAGCAGAGAAAAATTTTATTCCCTAGAGGATTAAAGGGGTTTGTCTACAAGACTTTTTGTGAGATGGGGTCACCCTCTGTTGCTCAGATGATTTCAGTGATTCATTCTCCTTCCTCAGCTTCCAAAAAACAGCTACAGGGCATTCCTGCCACACCCAGTGTACTTCACGATGAGTATTTTTTAGGACAGTCTCTGTTTTCCCTGTGGTTACTTGTCTATGCAATTTCTTATATGTTTCCCTGACTCATACATAAGCTGTATGTCACGTATATACAAAATATTTTTCATTACAGGAATGTATGGCTGTTCTTTCATATATGGAAAAGGGGTGACATGAATCTACTCACAGTGGGGTCGGTCCAGAGAGAGCACCTGGAACATTCTTGGCAAGGGGCTCCAGGAGAGCGAGGATGCTGGCAGAAATGGTCATAGCCATTGATAGAAACTCGACAGAGGTAGCACATCTGGGCACCACAGCGGCAAGACATGCGGTTGCAGCCTTCGGATTTGATGAGGCCAGTCCCACACTTGTGGCATTTTCTAATGCGAGCAGCAGTCATTTTTTCTTCACTGAAGAAAAAAAAAAACAAAAAACTGGAGTTGGCAGGGAAGATGAAGTACAACGAAAACTACCGTGACCATTAATATTTACTTTTTCCCATATGTAATGAATGCTTGAGCCTTTTGGTGACCTTCAAACAGCGAAAAGGGCCTCTGTTTTGGAGTTTGAGAACTGGACTCAGAGTTTACCAACTGTATCTATCACCTTGGGTAAATTTCCTAACTACCTGGAGACTCAGTTTTCTCACTTTCAAAATGGGAAAACATAACATTCTAACAGTGTTTTTGGAATCCAGATAAGATATAATGCCTGGCACTTAACGTTTAGAAAAATGACTTCTTCATTCTAGGAATCCTACAGGCTGACAACAGGGAGAAGAAACTCAGTGTCTTCCTAAACCAAATCTCATTTATGCAAAGCTAGTGACTAAGAACTGGGAGCACAAACCTATACATCCTGGACTTCTGAACCCTTGGCCTGGGAGTGGGCAATCCCATGGCCAGTCTCTATTTCCCTGATGAAAGAGTGTGCTTCCCAAGAGTGGGAGTCAAAAACTCACACTCCCTCAGTTCCCCACAGTGAGGCTGTTTCTAGAGCTATCTGAACTGATTAAGGAGGGCACACTACTTTGGCCAGGAACTTCTTGTGTTGGTATTTTGTAGTGCTGCTCCCAACTACAAACCAACATCCTTCCTCTGTTACAATGAGGGCCTTGAAGGCAGAGGGAAGGGAGGCAGGGTCAAGGCAGACTTGGTACTGAGACAAAGGGTGGTCATCTACAAGGTGAGCCACGAGGGAGAGCAGCAGGATGTGCTGTGATCTAGAGGTGAGTCTAGGCAGGAAAAGCTTCCACTGCACTACAGACATTTCAAAACTGCTGTAAGCTGGCTGCTCAGACAACGGCCATGACCTAAATATAGTAAAAAGCCCTAGAAAACTGGCTGCTTCTTATTCAGGTTCAATCTCCTAATGGACTGAAATGAAGAAAAGCAGAACTTTAGCTTGGGAAGAATTTATAACCAGTTCAAGTTACAGAAGAACAAATGATTTCTAAACTTTGTTGACTAGGAGACCAAGTTTAATTAATTTTTTGAATCATGGTCTCACAAAGCCTTGACTGACCGGGAGCTCACCATGTAAACCAGGGTGCCTTGAGCTCATAGAGATCCACCTGTCTCTGCCTCTTGTATTGAGATTAAGAGTGTGCCCAGGAGACTTAAAATGACTTTATTATTATTATTGCTAGCTGAGAGTAGCACAGTGAGTTTCGTTTAGTTACTGAGCAACTGTGAAAACACTTCTTCTTTTTTTTTTTTTTTTTTTGGTTTTTCGAGACAGGGTTTCTCTGTGTAGCCCTGGCTGTCCTGGACTCACTGTGAAGACACTTCTTTTTTTTTTTTTTTTTTTTAAACCGTATGTTTTTTTTTTTTTTTTAAGATTTTATTTATTATGTATACAGTGTTCTCTCTGCACGTATACCTGCAGGCCGGAAGAAGGCACTAGATTTTATTTTGGATGGTTGTAAGCCACCATGTGGTTGCTGGGAATTGAACTCAGGACCTCTGGAAGCACAGTCAGTGCTCTTAACCTCTGAGCCACCTCTCCAGCCCCATGAAGACACTTCTTAATATTGCTTGTTAAGACTAAAGGTTCTGAGCCAGGCAGTAGTGGCATACACCTTTAATCCCAGCACTTGGGAGGCAGAGGAAGGCAGGTCTATGAGTTCGAGGCCAGCCTGGTCTACAGAGTGAGTTCCAGAACAGCCAGGGCTACACAGAGAAACCCTGTCTTGAAAAACCTCCATAACAACAATAAAAACAAACTAGAAAGGGCCAGAATGGGCCAATTTCAAAAAAGGACTGCTACTATGAGAATGTGCTGCCCAGTGGAACTGAGAGGTCATAGCTGCTTCCTTTGTTTTAGTGGTCTGGCATGAAGACTGTGAAGTAGGCAGGAGAGAGTCCCACAGGATGTGCTTCCAAAAGCAGGACAGGAAGACAGGCATAAGCTGAGGCTGGCTGTGTCTGCTGACCTAATGTCCAACAGGACGACTCAGGGACATCCTCTGTGTCACTATTTGTGCTTCACTACTCAGGAATAATGGGAAGGAGTCTTTGGGGGTTCCCTTCTCTCTATTCCCCTCCCCCTGCCAAGATCTTACTATGCAGTCCTGGCTAGTCCCGAAGTCACTATGTAGATAAGGCTGACTTCAAATTTAGAGACCTACCTGCCTCTCTCTTGAGTTCTGGGATTATACATGTGTAACACAACTAGTTTAGGTCAATTTCTTTCTTTCTTTGGTTTTTGTTTTTTCGAGGTAGGGTTTCTCTGTGTAACAGCTCTGGTTGCCCTGGTCTCGCTTTTGTAGACCAGGCTGGCTTCAAACTCACAGAGATCTGCCTGCCTCTGCCTCCCAAGTGCTGGGATTAAAGGAGTGTGCCACCATTGTCCTGCTCTTTGTTTTTTCAAGACAGGGTTTCTCTGTGTAGCCCTGGCTTTCCTGGAACTTATTCTGTAGACCAGGCTGGACTAGAACTTGCAGAGATCTGCCTGCCTCTGCCTCCCGAGTGCTGGGATTTCAGACCTTTGGTTCATGACCCCAATATCTGAGAGGTTTTCAGTCATTGTTTATTCAAGTATTCTCTGGGTCCCTTTTGCACTCTCTTAATAGGAATATACCAAATAATGTGCCACAGGTCACTTAGAATCCTTTCATTCCTTTTCTTTGTTCTTTTCTCCCCATTTTTCCAACTGAACGATGTCAATTTAGCAATCTTCAAAAATCTGTTTCAGGGGCTGGAGAGATGGCTCAGTGGTTAAGAGCACTGGCTGCTCTTCTGAAGGACATGGGTTAAAGTCCCAGCACCCACACAGCAGTTTGAAACTGTCTGTAATGGCAGGGTGTGGTGGCGCACGCCTTTAATCCCAGCACTCGGGAAACAGAGGCAGGCAGATCTCTGTGTTTAAGGTCAGCCTGGTCTACAGAGTGAGATCCAGGATAGCCACGGCTACACAGAGAAACGCTGTCTCAAACCGGTTTCAGTATTTTCTTTAATTTATTCATTATTTAATGTGCATAAGTGTTTTGCCTTCACATATATAAGTGTACCACTTGTGCCCTCAAAGAGGGAACTGGATCCTTTCTGGAATTGGAGTGATAAATAGTTGTGAGCTACCATGTGGGTGCTTGGAATCAAAACTAGGTCATCTGAAAGAACAGCCTGCATTATTGCCCAACGAGCCATCTCTTGAGCCCCTTTTCTGTTCTTTTGAGACAATGTGCTGGAATTTGTTTTAGACCAGATTGGCCTTGAACTCACAGAGATCTACCTGCCTCTGCCTCCCAAGTGCTGAGATTAAAGCTGTGTGCCATCACTGACTGGCGGTTTTAAATATGTGTATAACTCTGTTCATTGTTTTTCCTTCTGTGAACAGACCATATTTCCCTAGTTTCTTTGAATACCTTGCAAATTGCTGGAAACTGGGTGTTTTTAATATTGTAAGTAGAAACTGTAAATCAGACTACTTCTTCCAAGCTTGGCAGTTGCTGAGGTTTTTTACAGCTCTTTCTGTACATATTGTATTTTCTAACATGTCGAGTTCTGATTAGTGGTCAGTGCTAGAGGTGAGAGGTATTTTTAGGCTCTGGAGCCAAATGTACAGAAAAAAGAAAAAAGCAGGAAGGCTCCGAGGGAGCCTGCTGCTCTGATCCCTGGTGGCCAGCTCTGCCTCTGCACTCCTTCCTCCTAGCTAAGGCTATGTTCAACTCTTGCTTGCCTTTCATCTATCATTTGCATGGCCACAAGTGGAAGCCTTAGGTCTTGCAGGATTTGTCTAAAGTGTGGCACCCTGGTCCCCAGTCATTCATACAGACTTCTAGGTCTTGGGTTACTGCAACTGGTCTGTGTCTTTAAATCCTCTCAACAAAATCCACTAGGAGGCTGTTCAGCTCCAAGGCTTGCAAATGGCAGCTCCTGCCAAGCTAATTGTTGCTTTGGTGGGGTGTGCTTTTTTTTTTTTTTTTGGCTCAATATACCACCATTTTTAGCAGCATTATTTCCCTTTGAATATATTATTATTATTATTATTATTATTATTATTTTTTGGTAAGAGAAAACTGTGGTGAGTGATGAGGCTGACTCCCTGTGCTCACATGTGAAACCTTCATTTTACTCCATTACACCCCATCCTGATTCTGTTAGGCAGGATGGTTTAATCACTCAAGAATCATTACTGACTCCACCTACTTTCACATTCCTATCAGCCAGTCTTGCCAATTTGCCTTTTAAAGATTTCCTAAACCTGATAGGCATGGCGGTACATGTCTTTAATCTCAGCACTCAGGAGGCAGAGGCAGGCAGATCTCTTTCTTTGAGTTTAGGACCAGTTCTAGGACAGCCAGGGCTATGTAGAGACCCTATCTCAAAAATCAAACAAAACACACTACCACCAAAACCAAAATCCACCCCCTTTCTCTTCAGTGTTATTATCCCTTGAGGCTCTGTAACCTGTATCTTGGATTACTGTAGTGGTTTTCTTTTTTGAGAGAATAGGTTTTCCTATTTCATGCTGGTCTTCAACTCACTACATAACACTGATGACTTGAAGTTCTGTTATAGAATACTCTCCTCTGGCAGGCATGGTGATGTATACCTTTAAACTCAACACTAGGGAGGCAGAGGCAGGTGGATGTACATAAAGAGTTAGTTCCAGGAAAGAGAGGGCCACATAGAGACACTGTCTCACCAGCCCCCCAGCCAATGCACACAAAGAATGCTGTCCTCTGAGCATAACAGTGCTCACTATTTTCATCCGAGTAGCTATGAAAACCCACAAAGGATGTTAACCCGAGATTCCAGCTACTCTTTCCTCCACTTCTCTCTAATTTCTATGTAACTGTACCTACACTGCAAGTAATCTCAAAGTCTTGCAGGTGTTAAGAGCATATAGAAACAGGCATGGTGGCATATATCTGTAATTCCAGCCCTGGGGATGAAGAAGCAGGCAGATCTCTATGAGTTGAAGGCTAGCCACGGTATGTGTGTGTGTCTATCTACCTACCTTTTTTTTTTTTTTTTAAAGATTTATTAAGCCGGGCGTGGTGGCGCACGCCTTTAATCCCAGCACTCGGGAGGCAGAGGCAGGCGGATCTCTGTGAGTTCGAGGCCAGCCTGGTCTACAAAGCGAGTCCAGGACAGCCAGAGATAAACAGAGAAACCCTGTCTCGAAAAACCAAAAAAAAAAAAAAGATTTATTTATTATGTATACAGTGTTCTGTCTGCAGGTATATCTGCAGGCCAGAAGAGGGCACCAGATTTCATTATGGATGGTTGTGAGCCACCATGTGGTTGCTGGGAATTGAACTCATGACCTCTGGAAGAGCAGCCAGTGCTCTTAACCGCTGAGCCATCTCTCCAGCCCTCTACCTACCTTTCTATATCTTCCTTGACACAAAAAAACAAGACACTGGGCTGGAGAGGTGGCTCAGAGGTTAAGAGCACTGACTGTTCTTCCCAAGGTCCTGAGTTCAATTCCCAGCAACCACATGGTGGCTCACAGCCATCTACATTGAGATCTGCTTGGGCATATATGTAGAGCAAATGCTGTATACATAACAAATAAATAAATAAATAAATAAATAAATAAATAAATAAATAAATGTTTAAAAAAAAAAAAAACAAGACACAAAGAGTATATAGAGGATGAAAGTCTAACTGAAGGGGGAGGATTTCATTTATGAAGCTACAGGAAATAGCTTCTGAGGTAAGACTTTTGGTGGGATGGCTGTTTGGAGATTACCCATGTTCAATAAATTCATTTGTTCCCCAAGATGGTCCTTTCTAGAGAGAATATATGTTTATTCCATCTCCCCAGGGAAAGTTCACAGGACAACTTATCTATTCTTTTTGAGACGGGTCTCTCTATGTAGTCCTAGCTGGATCTTACTTTGCAAAACCAAGCTGCCCTGGAACTCACCGAAATCCTCTGGCCTCTGCCTCCCGGGTGCTGAGATTAACAGTGTGCACCATCACATAACAATTTCTGATCCTGCTGCTTTCACCTCCTGAATGCTGCAACTGCAGGAGAGGCCACCATGTATGGCTCTCCTCAAGTCTAGCTGATTTTTGTTAAAGCTACTTGCCATGAAGCCATTAACTCCAAGGAGTCTGGGCTTATCACTTGTTTAGGAGCATAGGATGGTGGGCCAGCCTGATACAAAGTAGCCCCTCTGTGAAATCTCACTAAAGCCGCCTGACAGTGACATCTTCAGATCTGACTCTAAGCTAGAGGAAATACAAGGAGGGAACAAGTTTGACAAGACCATGTGGGTCTGGGGCCAGCTGGGCTATGTGGTGAGCTCATGTGAAAAGCAGACCTTTCATGGACCTGATCTGATCACAGTTCTTTTGACAACTGGGCAACAGATACCACAGAGTCACTGCCAAGCTTTGTTAATAATGATGGTGGCGAATGCTAGGTGAGAGCTAAGTACTTAGGGCTGAGACACATGGTGGCAAGAACAGATGTGCTTGAAAATGTACAGCGCTCTAAACAAGCACAGCAAGCATGGCACCATGCTGATAACCGCTGGCGTTAGCACTGGCATTTCTACTGTAGACCCCTGAGATTTGTGTGTGTAGCTGGGTATCCTGCTTGAGCCTCACACATCTTTATCACTAAATTGTGCACCATGTATCTGGACCTTGCTACTTTGAGAGTTCTTCTTTTTCCCAAACTTCACCCATACTCCCTGCCCTGTTTCCTCCCCTAACACTAGACAGGAGAGAAACAAAGATAGAGGGGGGTGTGGAAATAGGAAAATCCCTGAATCTAATTTCTTTACTTCAGTTTCTTCTTTGACCACAGCTACAAGCGAACGGCAACCAACCTCCCTAATGACCAATAGCCACTGACCCTGCCTGTTGGGAGCTCTGGCATTTATATACCCTCTGAAACGTTCCCAGAATTCCATACATCACAGAAACTACCTGCAGCTGGTAAAAACCTGTCTCTGCTAGAGCACACGGCAAATCCTACTCAGCTGCTGTGGACAGTCCAAGGCAGCCCCACATCCCCACACCTGGGATTAAAATGAAAACACTTTCTTAGAATATTTCTGTGTTTTTTTTGGTTGCTGTTGTTTGTTTTTTGGTTTTTTTTTTTTTTTTTTTTGGTTTTTCGAGACAGGGTTTCTCTGTGTAACAGTCCTGGCTGTCCTGGACTTGCTTTGTAGACCAGGCTGGCCTTGAACTCACAGAGATCCGCCTGCCTCTGCCTCCCAAGTGCTGGGATTAAAGGCGTGCACCACCACGCCCGGCTTGTTTTTTGGTTTTTCAAGATAAGGTTTCTCAGTGTATCCCTGGCTGTCCTGGACTCACTCTATAGACCAGGCTAGCCTTGAACTCAGAGATCTGCCTGCCTCTGCCTCCCGAGTGCTGGGATTAAAGGCATGTGCCACCATGCCCAGCGAGTTTGTTCTCTCTTTTTAAAAAACTTTTGTTTTTTTGAGACAGGGTTTCTCTTTGTATCAGCCCTGGCTGTCCTAGACTCATTTTTAGACCAGGTAGGCCTCGAACTCACAGAGATCCACCTGCCTCTGCCTCCCAAGGGCTGGGACTTGGCCGAAGGTGTGTGCCATCGCACCAGGCTGAGTTTGGTCTTTTTAAATAGCCCATTCCGAAAGGACTACTTTGGTTCTGTGAGAATTACATTAATCTTTTCCAAAGATAATGGCCCCCACCCTCCATGACCTAATCCCTTCTGGTAGATCCTATTTCTTAAAATTCCTGCTATCTCAACCCACCACCATCAGGATCAAAGCTAGCACATGAACCTTTAGGAGAAACACCCAATTATATTCAAAGCCTCATGTTAGTTAGGCACATGTTCTGCAGAGGAGTTGTATTCCCAGCCTTCCACATAGTGGGTTTTTCTTCTTGGGGGGGGGGGGTGTCATATTTTTTGAAACAGGGTCAGTGTAGATTCAAATCACAGTACTTAAATGCCCCAGCCTCCTGAGTGCTGTGATTAACAGGCCTGTGCCACCATACCCAGCTCTTAATAGTTTCTTGCCAGAGAGAGCATCGCCTCACAACATTTCCCTGTGTACACACTGACCTTTCCTTTTTTTTTTTTTTTTTTTGGTTTTTCGAGACAGGGTTTCTCTGAATATCTCTGGCTGTCCTGGACTTGCTTTGTAGACCAGGCTGGCCTCGAACTCACAAAGATCCGCCTGCCTCTGCCTCCCAAGTGCTGGGATTAAAGGCGTGCGCCACCACCGCCCGGCACACTGACCTTTCTTATTTTTGCTACTTGGCAACAGGCAGGATCCCCTTGGTCAGTGAGGAAGGGCTACATGGCAAGGAAGTAAATTAAAGTTCCATAAAACCAGTACCCAACCCCTATGAGCATCTCTGAGACTACAGTCACCACAGAGTTCAAGGTTCAGAACGTCGATTTGCCTTACAGGTCCTGTACTTGTGTGTGGCCTGAAGAGAAGAGCAGTGTGCTAGGCACACTGCTGCAACCTCGTCAGGTTCTGAACAGTAACTGCAGCTGTTCTTCCAGACGCTATCTATTCTTACTCTAGCAACAAAAGCTCTTTGCAGTCAGCACACAGTTACTGATCTGGAACATGCGTTTACCTTCGTCCAATGGTAGATGATAGAGGATAGCAGCCGACAAGGATCTCATCTGTCGCCCACCAAGACAATGTACCAGTCTGTGACTCAAGGGACACACATAGTGATGACCCAAGCCCAACCACACGTGGGGTGGCGACTCAGTGGACTAAGGACCTGGGTATAGACCAGACTCTTTATGAAAGGAACAGGCTTCTGGAGCACTTGGGTGACTGCATTATCATGTTAATATTTAGAAATTGCTCAGCCACACAGAGTACTACCCAGTGCCAGTTACAGTATGGTCCATTGCCTTCTGGAGGTTGGCAAGTCTACTCACCATCTCAGGCCACCAGTATCCCATGGCACAGGCGGAAGCAACATCAGTGTGATTGCACCTATGAAGACCTGCTATATTTGCTTACTGACTAAGACAGTAAGGAGAGGGGTGGCTGATTTTTACTGAGTGCACATAAGCCAGACATTCTACAGGTACCACTTAACATTTGAATAGCTGTAGGTTACAGAAATAAAGCAACAGGCTCTGGTGTTGGGTCCTGCCTAAGATTCCTCTGTGCAGGGGTGGCTTGAGCTAGCACTGCCCACCGGAACTCCCTGCCCCTTTCAGGGCCAGCTCTGCCACATTACTCACATAGACGTCCGGTACTTGATGTCATCCTTTTCTGCCAGCTCTTCACAAGTGAGGCCGTTATGCTCTTTCCAGAGTCCTTGACAGTTCCTACAGGTCTCCTGAGGACAAAAGACAGTTCCTGGTGAGTGGGTGTGACACAAGACTGTTCACAAATGTCTGTAAAATGTGCTTCTTGGGGGGCTCTGAGTCTCTGAGGGCAGCTGTCCCAATGAACAAGGTTACTTTTTTTTTTTTTTTTTAGGTTTTTCAAGACAGGGTTTCTCTGTGTATCCCTTGACTGTCCTGGACTCACTCTGTAGACCAGGCTGGCCTTGAACTCACAGAGATCCACCTGCCTCTACCTCCTGAGTGCTGGGATTAAGGACAGAGCAACAGCAGAAAAAAAAAAGCATCAGAAGGTGCAGGGCAGTTTTCTTCTCTTTTCCATTAAAACAAAGTATTGGTCTCATCACCTAATCTGACATGCTGAAGAACAAACTAGAGACAGCACAGGAGACAGACCAAAGGCTTGTAAGAGTAAAACACTGTGAGTGCTTGAGGGTGTGTCTGTCAGGGTCTTCCTCCACCCCTACCCCACGACAGGGTCTCTCTGTGTATCCCCGGCTATCCTGGACTCACTTTGTAAAACATGCTGCTCTTGAATTCACAGAAATCCACCTTTCTAGTTTGGGAAAAAGATTACAGCACCAGGCGGTGGTGGTGCACGCCTTTAATCCCAGCACTTCGGAGGCAGAGGCAGGTGGATCTTTGTGAGTTCAAGGCCAGCCTGGTCTACAAAGTGAGTCCAGGACAGCCAGGGCTACACAGAGAAACCCTGCCTCAAAAAAAAAAAAAAAAAAAAAAAGATTATAGCTACAGCAATACTGACAGCCTGGGTGGAGGTAACAAGGGAACAATGGGTATCTCTTGGGAATGTGGGATAGGGGTTGGTGACAAATTTAAAACTTAGGGAGAGGGCAGGGCAGATGCTGCTTAGCTATACTATACCTTTATGGCAATTCTAGAAACATTTTCCACAGCTGAACTCACTGTAAGTAACCGGTGATTTAGGTAACTCTAATGAGGCTTAGGATGGTACCAACAGCATAGATACTACCATCACACATGTGCATGTGTGTATAGAGTTCAGAGGACAAACCCGCATTTCATCTCACTGAGATAGGGTCTCTCTTTCTGTCCACAGTTGCATACATAATCCAGGCTAGCTGGCCCATGAGCTTCCACATTCAGCTTTTATGTGGGCTCTGGAGAGCTGAAATCAGGCTGTCAGGTCTGTACAGCAAGTGCTGTACATACTGAGCAATCTTCCCAGCCAAGACTATTATTTTCACATGAGCTATGGACATGGTAGCACCTGCACTTGGGAAGCGGAAGCAGGAAGATGGAATATGAGGACAGCTGGTGGTGGGGCAGATACAATTATCCTGCAAGCACACTGCAGTACTAATGGCCCCAGGTGGTTGAAAGAGGGGGTGGGGTGGAGTGCGTAGGAGTAGAAGGACTGAAGACACAGCACTGTTTACTGTAAGCCATTGTATTCAACATCTGCCCCAAGACATGGTGTCACATAGCCCTGGCTGGCTTGAATTTGCTGTTCAGCTGAGGGACTGATTACCTTGAACTGTTTCTTTCTTGCAAACACAATCTTCCTTTTTTTTTTTTGGTTTTTCGAGACAGGGTTTCTCTGAATATCTCTGGCTGTCCTGGACTCGCTTTGTAGACCAGGCTGGCCTCGAACTCACAAAGATCCGCCTGCCTCTGCCTCCCAAGTGCTGGGATTAAAGGCGTGTGCCACCACCACCTGGCTCTTTTTTTTTTTTTTTTAAATACAAGATTTATTTATATATATATGGTTGTTTTGTCTGCATATACATTTGCACACAAGAAGAGGGTACCAAATCCCATGGGACCACAGTTATAGATGGCTGTGAGTTGCCATATGGGTGCTGGGACTTGAACTCAGGACCTCTGGAAGAACAGCTAGTGGTCTTAACCACTGAACCACCCCTCTCTCCAGCCTTCTGCCTTGAACTTCCTATCTCTCCAATCTGAGTGTTGAGATCACAGACACACTGCACCGTACCTGGCTATTTTGTGCTTGGGATGGAGCCAACAGCCTTGTGCATGTTAGGAAATCATTCTACCAACTGAAGTATATCTCCAGTCCTCTTTTGTATCTTTTAACTGTATATGATATATACATGCTAATAACAGAAGGAACTCTGAATTTTAGAGATAAAAATGATATGGACAGTCCTGGGAGTCTGGAACATGAACTCTTGAACAGGATGTGGTCCCAAAGGCTCCAATCAATGGTGTGAGGGTATAGATGAGTTCATGGGATAGTATACACCTCAAGTGCCCTTGCTTCCAAGGGATGTAATTTTCTCTCTGTCCATTGCTTACATTCCATTCAGAAAACAGAACTCAGTCAGTAATGTATTTAAAAAGTTTCCAACAAAATCTGTAGTTGCACAGAACTTTTTCTTTTTATTTTTTGGTTTTTTGAGACAGGCTTTCTCTGTGTAGCCCTGGGTATCTTGGACTCACTCTGTAGATGAGGCTGGCTTCGAACTCAGAGTTCTGCCTGCCTCTACCTCCCCAGTGCTGGGATTAAAGGGGTGGGCCACCACACCTGGCTGCACAGAACTGTTCTTAAAAGACCTTGTGCAGGGCTGGAGAGATAACTCAGCGGTTAAGAGCACTGCCTATTCTTCCAAAGGACCTGGGTTCAAATTGCGGTGCCCACATGGTAGTTTGAAACTGTCTGTTATGGCCGGGCATGGTGGTTTACAACCAATGACCTCGTGACTGTTCCAGGAAGGTGGCATAAACAACAGCTGGAAAATAGATGAGCTGGTGTTTGGATCCTGTCCTCCCAAACAAAACCAACAGAGCCACCCACCCTGAGAGCTTGGAAACAATAGATGGCAGAAAGGCCATGCTGCTGAGCGGTCCTGGTGACTCAGTCATTACTTTATTGCCTGTCTTTTTAAGTGAAGAAACCCCATTCTCTGGGTAAGGCCCAAGCCCACAAAATAGCCTGTCCATACTGGAGCCTATGGTTCATGAGGGCCACAGGGAAGTCCTCTAGCTCTTATTTGACACCATGGTGGTCAGCCTGAAAGTTGTATCCCTTCACAGTGAAGGGCCCAGGGATCCCAGAGAATAAATGTCAATTGTATTCTGGAGAAACTGTAGCCAGACACGGACACCCACAGTTAAAATAAGGCAGCACAGAGCAGGCTGGGCAGAGTTATCACGTGGAGCTCTCAGCATCGTCTCTTCTAAATAGTGTTTACTAAACTGTAACTCCCTTTTCCCAAGCTCAGCTAGGCTTTGTTCTTGAACTTCAAGAAGCTTCTGTAATGTGAAGAGAACCATGTTCTTCAAACTGGGGAAAATGAGAAATGCCAGAAGATCATTTTGGAGAGCAGAGCATCCTGACAAGTAATTTATCAAAATGTGATGCAGCACACCATATCCACTCAACCCAGCCAGGCCTGAGCTTTGTAGTCCAGCCCTTCCTGATGACTTCAGCCCAGGAGAGAGAGTAGAGGGGGACACAGGTGGTGGCTGACCTAAGCAACTCATTAAACAAGTTGGTACCAGCTGCTGCTTTTTAGGACATTAGGAGCCTGCTGCCTAAGTCTTACGGGCCCCTAGGTCCTTGAAATGCTAAGATGTCTTATAACAACAAAAACAACAACAACAAAAAACCCACAAGTGGCTGGGGAAGATAGTTCAGTCGGTAAAGTGTTTACCTTGCAAGCATTAGGATCTGGGTTCAATTCCTAGAACCCACATTAAAAAAAAAAAAGACCAGCCATGGTAAAGAGTGCTTGTAATATTAGGTCAGGAGAGGAAGGGGCAGGTTGATTCCAGAGGCCCTATTGCCGCCAGCCCACTGTAATCAGTAAGCCTCCAATGAGATTCCATTAAAAAAAAAAAAAGCTTCATCTTTGGACACACACACACAGTCTCCTCCATTTTCTGTTACCTGAGTGTTTAATGAGCAAAGCAGATTACAGTCTGTTTTGGCTCAGGAGACCTAGGCAGAATGACTGTCATGAAATTCAAAGCCATTCTAGGCTACACAGCGAATATGCATTACATAGCAAAGTTTCTGTCCCTCAAACATCAAAAGACAAACAAATTTAATTTTAAACGATTCTATGAGAGAGCTGAAATTTCTTTTCAGAAACACAGCTTCCTCAAAAATCAGCCAGTGTCCCAGGACCATCATCTCACCCACAGCTTAGCAGGCTAAGGTCTCTTTGGTCTGCACTTTGTGGGCAAAGAATCCACAAAAGACTTGAGGCTGCAGCAGGTCTATCAAACACTCTTTCCAGGCCACTGGGGCTGCTTGTATTCTAGGTGTTCAGATTCTACTGCCGTCTTCCTTCAGAGTCTACCCGAGTCAGAATGCCAGTCAAAGTGCTCTCCTGTTTTTGACTGATTCTTCCAGCTAAATGTTCCAACTTGCTCTCCAGGGGAAATGAAGTTTCAGACACAGCTCTAGGGAACAGGCTGTTAGAGTCTACCCAAATCTAATCTGAGAAATTCCAGTTTTCTGTTGTCATCTAAGGCACTCAAAAATCTGTAACAAAAACACCAACCCTGGGGCTGGAGAGATGGCTCAGTGCTTAAGAGCACTGGCTGCTCTTCCAGAGGTCATGAGTTCAATTCCCAGCAACCACATGGTGGCTCACAACCATCCATAATGAAATCTGGTGCCCTCTTCTGGCCTGCAGATATACCTGCAGACAGAACACTGTATACATAATAAATAAATCTTAAAAAAAAAAACAAAAAACACCAACCCTGGTTGTGACTGTCAATTCCCTGAGGACTCCAGGTGAAAGATGAGACACCTGACTTCATCAATGCTTAGCCAACTTTAGGAACCACGGAGACATAGGCTTTCAGGCCACCTGTGCCCTCCAGCTGTCAAAGATGCCAGTCCTCCCCACCCCCATCTCCAAAAGCCATGAGGGTTAAGAGCCAGAAGATCTAGAAGAACACTGATTTAAAACATTGCGACAGACACAGGAAGTTATGAGAATCGATGTAGCTCAGCTAAATCAAAGCCCAGCAGATTCAGCAAGCTTCCTTTCTTGAAGGCAGTCAGTCACTGAGGTCCTGGGACTTCCCTTTCTCCCAGGCAAGGGAAGAGATGCACACCAGCAGAAGTAGCCTGATCCTCACTCGGAAGTTCCATAGCTGGTTAGTTCAGCAAACCAAGCAGGCACAGTGGCATAAGGTGACAGAGCTTGGACGCATGTACATGCACCCAGTGAAGGAGGGGTGGTGACGAGTTCGCTAGGGAATGGATGATGTCTTTTATTTTATTTTTTGTTGTTTTTTTTGAGACAGAGTCTCTCGAAGAGCTCTGGCTGTCCTGGAACTCACTCTGTAGATCAGGCTGGCCTCAAACTCAGAAATCCACCTGCCTCTGCTCAGAGTGTTGGTATTAAGGTGTGTGCTACCATACCAGGCTGATATTGTAAACTAAAACTCTTGCACACCCACACAATGGATTAGACACTTTCCAGTTTCTGCCAGCCCCAATACCCAAGTATCCACATTCCAAACAAATCCTTGAACCAAGCAGCTCAACACTGAGACATATTCCATAATTTGGAATTTCAGTATACACAGATGGATTTCATATTAGTAAATAAAAATTATTTCAAGGTATAGTACATTACAAGCTGGGTTGGTGCTACTTGGGGGAGGCAGGAGAACTGCCAGTTTGAGGTAAGCCTAGGTGATGGCTCCCTCTGACTCTACATGAGCTCCATGTTACAGGCTCCACAAATATAGCATCATAATGACAGTAAGTGAGACTCATCCCACCCTTTTACATTTTATTAGATATGGCTGCAACACAGCTTACGGCAGCATAGCCACATGTAATTTGTAAACAAGCTATGTACAAGGGAGTCTTCTGCTCTACACAGTTCAGACATGGAGAGCGATTAGAAAGTTATGTGTCTGCTCTGGTCAGTTCCAGGGAGCCAAAGACAGGATGAAATAGGCAAAGTATGTTAGGCTATATTTCAATACACTCCATGATGGAGTGAAGAGGCTGAGACCAGAGGTGGGAAGACAGTTAGCAAGAGAGTGGAAGTCTCTGAGAGATGTTCATGGAAGAAAAGTCTTTCTGAAAAGATTGCTGAGCTTCTGACTTGTGACACTATGTGGGATGAAACACAAGGAAAGTGGCACAGGATGAGGGCTGATGTTTCCACCACTTGCAGCATGTTAAGGCTGCAGCGGTGGGCAAGTCTAACTAGGTTTCTGCCTTTTGCCTTGTATTTTAAGGTAACACAGTAGGCAGGACCCAGAACTGCCAGGTAGTCAGGGAAGAGCCTTAGCCACTCAGCCCAATGGTTGGAGAGGTCTGTGGAGGATGAGATATTGAGGCTGAGTCCTGAAAGCGAGCAGGAGTTAGCTACTGAAAGGGAAGTGCACGCTCAGGCATGGTAGAAGAGCGGAGAGGTATGGCTGGAGCAGGAAGGGGTCAGGGGCTGAGAGGAGACTTGGGTTAGCAGGCTGCTGGTGAAAACAGCTACAGGGAGGGGCCAGAAGCCAGGTGGAGTGGGAAGAAAGAATGATGATTTGATAGCTGAATTGGCAGAAGTATACGTGCAGAGGTTTTTGCGATTTCAAAAAGAACCATCTGTCAAAGCTTTAACATGGGTGTGGTCAGATGAGTGCTGTCAATCTTACAATGATCTTGGTTTTCTCTTCAGCCTCCAGAAAAAGGACTTCTGAAGGGAAGGGTTGCTCCTAATTTTAAAAAATTACTTAAAAACACACTAAATTTAAAGTATATGTGTACTGGATAAATACTGCACTATTTCTCAACAATAAAGGAACTACTCAGCCTTACTCCCATAGGCTAGAAAGTACTTTTCAGGAAGATCTGGGTTTCTGTCCTAATGGTGCCCTCTAGGGGCAAGAGGTTAGAAGAGCACTTTGTCTCCATCAACCTATTTCGGAGACTGGACCCTTGCAGTGATAGATGATAGATATCAGGGCCACAGGGACTACTTACTTCTGAACAGCTGGGACCAGTGTTATGAAATAAGGAGGCAGGCAAAGCCCTCCTGGCATCAATAACAGTTCAGTTTACCTTTATCTGAACTGACTTCAAATCAAACTTACTAGTTCCTTCCCAGAAGTTATTAAAACCTGAGACTGGTTTCTCTGAGGCCCTTTAGCAGATTATCTTCAACACTGGGCAAGTAGCTATTTACATAGAAGCTTAGAAATAAACATCAAAGTTCTTTCTAGGTACTAAAGGTCCTATTCTGGGGAATAAAAAGAATACAACCAATCCCGTGCCTGCAAGGAAGTTACACTGGAAGGTGATGATGACATGTTAAATACAAATAGGAGCGTACTAAGGGGATAAATTTAGGAAGGAAGGTCGTTGGGGTTAGGGTAGAGAGCTGAAACTCATAGTCATGATATGGGTGGCAGGGAGAATCTGTACTGAAGTAAAGGTGGTATGTTCTGTGATGTGCCAGGGACCTGGGAGGACGGAAGCATTAGACCAGTCAAGAGAACAAGCAGGGGATGAAGGCTGCCTGGGTCTGGCTAGCACCCAGAGTAGGCAGAGGGTAAAGAGCACCCCATAGTGGATCTGCAGAAGCTAACTGTAAAGACCCTCTACCTGGGGCTGCCCTTCAAGGGGGAGACTCTCATGCCTGAGCCACACCTCCACTAGGCTGGGGTTTTGTTGGCCTCTGCATAGTACCCAGGGGTTCAGTTCTCACAGCCTTGAAAGGGTAAGAGGGCAGCAGCCATGACTCTAGGAGCATCTGCCTATTACACAGGCCCCAAAAACCAGAGTGGTTGAGTCAAAGTCACTATAGTTATGATCTGAACAACTGCAACCCTTTGGTGGGTTGTGAAATTATTCCACAAGAGTATGAGCAGTGGATTTTGAGCTAGGATAGAAAAGTGTGCATTTTACATACCAACTGTTCTGTTAAACTGTTATTTCAGTTAGACATTTATATACATATGCACTGACTTTACATTAAGAAAAATGTTCATGAGCTAATATGAATTTAGTCATTCAAAAATTGGTTTAAGAAAGTACCTGAGGGGGCTGGAGAGATGGCTCAGTGATTAAGAGCACTGGTTGTTTTTCCAAAGGACCTCGGTTCAATTCCTAGCACCCACATGGCAGCTCCCAACTGTATGTAACTACAGTTCTAGGGGATCTGGCACCCTCATATAGACATGCATACAGGCAAAAAAAAAAAACAAAAAAAAACAAAACCCAATGCACGTTAAAAAAAAAAAAGTCCTGGGGGCTCTCTCTCTCTCTCTCTTTTTTTTCTTTTTGAGACAGGGTTTCTCTATGTAACCTTGGCTGTCCTGGAACTCACTAATGTACACCAGGTTGGCCTTGAACTCAGAAATCTGTCTGCCACTAACTATCTCCCGCCTGGGTCTGAGGCTCATTCTTATACTGAGAAGTCCCTGGGATCACTGGTAGGAAGAGGAAGAATACTGCATGAACACCAGACAGAAACAGGGGTTTAACTGTGGCAAAGGAGCAGGTGAGGTGGAGAAGTGCAGGACAGACACTCCAAGCTCAGAAACAAGCATCGCAGAGCTTGCTTCTGCTCACTGCCTGGACTACTCTGGGCTTCTCAGAGTTTGCTGAGAATCTTGGCCCAGCAGGAGCAGCCAGCAAACTCAGCTTCCACTGTCATCGTCCTGGAAGGACAATGATGACCCAGGCCTTTTACCTTGTAAGTACATGTTTCCCAACAGGCACCATTCTGGGCCAAGTCATGGTAGTTTATTCCCTCAGGAGGTGACCTGCAGCCTACATGAAATAAAGTCATGGTAACCCCGGCTGTTTAATGGGCAAAGCACAAACAACAAGGCCTGTAGCACTTCCATCCTTCTACAAGAAAGCCACAAGCTTAGAAGCTCACTTTTTCAAGGTACATACCCAAGGACATACAGAACATTTAAAGTGGGGTTTAAAGGGAGTGGATTTAGCATGTGTAAGGTCTAGGTTTGATCCCTAGTACCAAAAAATTTAAAAGAATAAAAGAAAAAGAAAAACAAGAGGGAGCCCCTAAAAAGACAACAACAAAAACAAAAAAAAACCCAGTGCTGATAGCATGCTCTGGGGTAGAACAGAAGTCCTTTCTGTATTGGCTCTAACAACTATTGTTGGCTATGTTTTCCCATTAATTTGAAAAGAGGTGTGTAACTCCTAGGTTAGCCATGTTGTTAGAAACCAGGAGCTACCCAGTGGGACCTGAGGACAAGAAGGTGTTCATTCTGGGGTTCAGTCTTCCATCACTTTTCTACTCTGGTTGGGGGATCTATTTCACTGACTATCTAAAACTGACTAAAATTTTAGAATGCTAAGGAGATTAAAACAGTAGGAATTAGCTGGGCGTGGTGGTGCATGCCTTTAATCCCAGAACTTGGGAGGCAGAGGCAGGTGGATCTCTGTGAGTTTGAGGCCAGCCTGAACTACAAAGTGAGTCCAGGACAGCCAGGGTTGTTACACAGAGAAACCTTGCCTCAAAAAATGAAACAACAACAAAAAAGACTAAAAACTGTCGGAATTATCATACACTCAGAAAGACTGCCCCTGGTAACTGAAAAGCAGCTATGGAATTGCTATGGTTCTGAATTCCTCAGATGCCTGTACGTACATTCTAAAATATTAGCACAATTCATTACATTCTTAGCGTTGGGCCCATAATTCAATCTTTTCCTTATAATCAGTGGCTGAGGTATCAGAGTGCACCACTATTTCTTTAAGCTGTGGATTGGGCAGCAGTTAGAGTTCAGCGTGATCTGTGGCACTGTAGGTCCCAGTCTGCATCTCTGCAGACTTCTATGTTTTTGTGGAGTTCTCATTACTGTTTTAATCAGTGTTTCTGTTTCTAGTGGTCTCTTTAGCCTATCTCACACACTCCCACTTTCTTCCCACTGAGGATCGGAAATCAGAGTGTTGGGCATTCAGTATGAATCTGAAACCAGAGAAGACACGTACAAGGCAAGCAAGCTCCAGCCTGCACTGTGTGTGGACCGTAGGTGAGTCACCTGAAGCTTTGAAAGCTGGTCAACTTAGGCTTGCTCAGTGTGGGAGGTGAGAAAGGCACAAATGGCAGCAGCTTCATCTGGCTGACCCTTCTCAATTTGTCTGTTTGTACCTCCCACTTCAGTAAGGGTAGTAAGACCATATTGCTTCATCTCTGGCTGCAAGGATATGGGGCATGGGATACACCCAAAGCTCTGCTAGATTAAGGGCTTCCTGGAACAGCCTCAGACAGAAACAGGACTGGCTTAACTTTGATCCCATTCAATAGCCAGAACACTCTGGTAGCTCTTCGCTCAAATTCTGTGATTATGGATGAGTTAGAATTGCAATAGTCATGTAAGATAAAACCATTAATTAGAAGCTGCTTCCTAGGACCAACTTTAGTTCCAACTTTCTAAAATAAAGAATATCGGGCTGGAGAGGTGGCTCAGAGGTTAAGAGCACTGACTGTTCTTCCCAAGGTCCTGAGTTCAATTCCCAGCAACCACATGGTGGCTCACAGCCATCTACATTGAGATCTGCCCGGGCATATATGTAGAGCAAATACTGTACACATAATTAAAAAAAATATCTAACTGGTAGACATCTAATTGGCATATATTAACTAACAGTTATCCTATTAGTACAGGTAAACTTGTCTATATTTAGGCCGGAAAATCTAAATATAGGTGCTTCCACACAACCATAAAACCAGTGGCATAGGTCACGTGACCATTCTCACGGCTCCTCTTGCTCTTCCCACCACAGCGTCCCTGCATGCATCCTGAAGGCTTCCCACGCCCTATCTTGCTTCTCCTATTGACAGTCTTTTTCACTTTATAAGAACTGGGCTTTGGAAAGAGGGCCTGGTCCTGGCTGAGCCTGCTCTCCTGTTACTGGACCATCACCTCCCACTTGACCCCCGCTCCATTTTGGAGCTTTAAGAAAATGGAATCTCTACTTCCCTTTCCCTCTTCTTGTGTGTATGTGCATGTGATGAGTGGGTGCACATGTGCAACAGCCATTCAAAGCTCAGAGGGAAACTTTCAGGAGTTCTTGTCTTCTCCTTATTCAAGGCAGCGTCTCTTGTTTCTGCTCTGCTATGTGCTTCAGGCTAGTTGGCCCACTAGCTGTGAGTCTCCTGTAGGTCTCCCACTTGTAACAGGAGTGTGGAGATTACAGCTCGGCACCGTATCCTGCTTTTTCTCATAGGTTCCTGGGATTGAGTATCAAGTGTCTTTATCTGCTGAGCCATCTCACCATCTCCCTTTCTTGCTGTTTCCTGAGATGGACAGACACACAGGTGTATTTTATGAGGCATATTTAATTGTTCCCTACCTTGAGTGAGCAGATTGGAGTTAGAAATGACAAAGTTAGTTATGTTTTGCAGTCTTGGCCTCCAAGTCCTGGTTTCAGGTATATTTTGGGGCTGCTAACTGGAAAGTCCCACTAGTTTTCCTTCCACTTTTATTTCTGAAGTTCAAGACCTCCCCATCTGCTGCCCAATCTCTGAGAGGAACAGAAACAGAATGTGTATATGTGGGCAGGCTGGAGTTTAATGCCTTGGCTCGGCTCTCTACGAGAGCAGTGCATGGACCAGTTCAGGTATAGCTCCTGACTCAGCAGGCTGTCTCGAACACTGCCTTCATGGAATAGCCTGGCTTTGAACCTCTGTCATCTGTGTCTTTGCCTCTGACAATTCAGTACCAATGACAAGGCTGCTAGGTTATTCTCTCTGCTTCTCTGTAGAACATATTCCTGCACTTGTCTTTCTGTTATTCTTTGTTAGGTTTTTAGGGCAGATTCTGTGTTGGCATGAGCCACTTGAAAACCAATCCCCTTTCCAAGGAATGCTACAGAGAACATGATAAGATATTTTAACATAGGCAAGTTGCTAGAGACAGTTCATCCAGGGGTAAACATTGGTCACCTAGTTCACGCTACTCAGAATGAGCAGCTCTATCTTCATCTGGGGACCTGACAGTGGTATAAAGGCCAGCTGAACCCCAATAATAAGAATGGGACTTTGATAAGGTCACGGAGTGATGTCAACACACTGCAAAGTCTGGGAGGCCCTAGCTCCTTTGACAGGATCTTGGCTTGGCTGCCCCTCTGATACTTAGTCCTACCAGGTGAGTTCTCTGGAGCTTCCACCTCAGGATGGTAATCACAGAAGTTGGAGCTCCTGCTTTTCTTTTCAGTGTGGATAAAGGATTAGCAGAGTTCATGCAATACTCATGAAACTTTCACCCATTGGGCTCCAAATGAAGGCTACTGAGTTACTAGGAAGATCTTAATTTAATTATTTTTGTTGTTGGGATATATTCTAAATGTGTATCTCTGGCTGACCTGGAACTCACTATGTAGACTAGCCAGGTTGTGAACTCACAGAGCTCTGTCTTCCTGGTACTGGGATAAAAGGCAAGTGCCACCATGCCTGGCTGTTTTTATTTTTGTTTAAACTATGTAGCCCTGGCTGGCCTCTGCCTCCAAAGTCACAGAGCTCTGTCTTCCTGGTACTGGGATAAAAGGCAAGTGCCACCATGCCTGGCTGTTTTTATTTTTGTTTAAACTATGTAGCCCTGGCTGGCCTCTGCCTCCAAAGTGCTAGGATTAAATTTGTACACAGTCATTCCTGGCAGTTGAGAGAGAGAGAGAGAGAGAGAGAGAGAGAGAGATTTCTTTGTGTAGCCCTGGCTGCCCTTGGTCTACTCGCTCTGTAGACCAAGCCAGCCTTGAACTCAGAGATCCCCTTCCCCTGCTTCCCAAGTGCTAGGATTAAAGGCATGTGGCACCATGGCTGACTCTAATTTTTTTTTTTTTTTTTTTGGTTTTTTGAGACAGGGTTTCTCTGTGTATCCTTTGTTGTCCTGGGTCTCATTTTGTAGACCAGGCTAGCCTTGAACTCACAGAGAAGTGCGTTCCCTCTGCCTCCCGAGTGCTTAGATTAAAGGTGTAAGCCACTACGCCCAGCCATGACCTTGAACTGGGTCCTTTGGAAGAACAGCCAACTCTTAACCTCTAAGTCATCTCTCCAGCCCCCCTTCCCCCAACTGTGTTTTTGAAAATGCATATGGGGAGAGTGCTTCTTGGGATATCCTCTTATATGTAATGCTGACACAAGACTGTCAGGAAAGTATATACACTGGTAACACAGAATCCGTGTGGGTTCATGCACACACATGGGAGACACAGACAAACCCACACAGAATACAAACATGTTTGGATACAATGGCTGCTTCCCCTCTTCAGAGGATGACCCAGCCAGGCAGGTGGCAGATCCCTCTAAAGCCATGAGAAGAAGCTGCCAAGGAGAGAGAAGGAGTACTGAACTTTTGTCTGACAGTCAAGAATCACCCCTTTTTTCAATGTATTTATTCTTGGATTGAAATCTATGTATGAAAACATGTAGGTAGAAAGCACCTACAGAAGTACGAAGAAATTGGAGATGCAACACTATGAGTGTGCCTCCTAAGCAACTTAATCCTTCCCCCTACTTGTTCATTAGTTTCTAATGTTCAACAACTCAAGGTGACCTTGGGAATGAAACAACTAGTTGGGCATGGCAGCTCACATCTATAATCTTAGGACTTGGGCGGCTGAGGCAGCTGGGACTGACATGAGTTCAAGGCCAGCCTGGTCTATAGTGAACTTTCAGGCCACTATGGGCTATAGACTCTATGTGCACCTAAGAAACACACACTGCTGGGAACATAAGGAGTCTGTGCTCAGTCTTTCTCAGGGTGAGACCCTTGACTGGGAAGAAGACATCTCTCTCTCCCTGAGAAGGCTCAAAGTGACTCTGCAGACTCCTTTGCCCTGTGGGGAGATGCCAGAACGGTAGTTGGCTCCATTTGCCAGCCTTTTTGTTTTCATTCTTAATTTTTTCCTTACAGCAACAGCTCAGAATAACACAGATGGACAAGAGAATAAAGCCTCACCAGGCACAGTGTGACTGCTGCCAAGAGCCCAGGCTGAGTGCTCCTCAGGCAGAACAGCTCTGCTGTGACCCTGCAGTGAGAGCTCAGGCACCTAGGGCAGACAGGACACGTGCTAATGTGTCACTAGCCTCCTCTGACTCAACTGTACCCTCAATTATTACCATGCTAGCTTTATGTTGCTTTTCCAACCACACAGATGCAACGTTGGTTTGTAGATGTCAAGGACCAAACTGTGAGCCTTGAGCTCTAGTGCCTCAGAACATGACTATATTTGGAGACTGGGCTTTTAAAGTACAACGGATATTGCTTAGTGTATGTGTAAGTACGTGCAAAACCTTGGGTTCAGTCCTCTGTCTCACATACACGAAGAGGTGCAGAAGATAAAATGAGTCTGGCAGAGCAGCTCTAATCCAATCCAACTGTGTTCCAACGAGAAGATAAAGTTGGACACACAAGAAGACACCAGGGAGGCACATGTAAAACCAAGGACTAGCCGCTAGCTGGAGGGTAAGAGTATCTCAAATTCAAGGCCTGCCTAAGCTACCTGTCTCAAAAAGTAAAAAGGATGACTTTGGGGTGGGGAATGATGGCTTAATGGTTAAGAGCACTTGCTGTTCCTGTGAAGGACTAGAATTCAGTTCCAGCACCCACACTAGGTAAATCACAACCACTTGTAATTCCAGGTCTTGGTGATCTGACACCTCCTTCTGGTGGACTCTGTGAATATCTACACCTATGTGTACACATAATTAGAAATAATAAAATAAAAAATTCCCACCTGTAATTAAAATAAAAAATATATTAAAAAAATTTGGCTAGAGCCAGGCATGGTGGCACATGCCTTTAATCCCAGCACTCAGGAGGCAGAGGCAGGCAGATCCCTGAGTCTGAGGTTAGCCTGGTCTACAGAGATAGCTCCCGGACAGCCTAGACTACAGATACAGCTCCGGAATACTCTCCTGGGCTGCTCAGAGAAACCCTTGTCTTGGGGAGGGAGATAACCTAGCTGGAGATTAAGGAGCAAAGTTCAGGGAGAAACTAACCCTGCTGACTGACTCCCTTATCTTGGATTTTTTGCCTTCAAAGTTCTGAGAAGAGATACAGCTAGGGCAATGGATGGCAGCAGAAAGGGTGGTGGGGTTGAGAACCTGGGTTCCTTGCTTCATGTATTGTATCCTCTCAGCTTGATCCATGTTGAAGATATTATATCAGGATTCTTGGGAATGAATGGAAAAGTACTTGTAGAGACTATGATTACTAAGTCCTCCAAAACCCAAGACAGCCACCAATTGTTTTTCCATTGTATGAGCAAGGCTTCCAGGAAGCAGCTGGCTGTAAACATGGTTGCTTGAGAATAACAATCTTGAGGTTACAAGTTACTCTGGTCTCCATTGATGTTTATAGCAAATAACCCAGAATACAAAAAAATGCTATAATGGAAGGCTGTGTCTGTTAAATTAAGTAGAAAAAACAAGGTATCCAGACTTCAGAGTAACACCATACATTTAACAGAGTGCCTAGAATATGACAATAAATTTTTGTAGCTGACTTACTTCAGCAGGATTTGACTGTGGATCATGTTCTGAGGACAGATAAGGTTTCAGAGTTCACAGAATCCATATTGAATTAAATCTGTAGTTATGGTCCTTGGTGTGATTAACCAGACCTAGTTCAATACTTACACACTTGAGAAGTAGAAAATAAAGGTGATCAAGACTCTGTCTCTGACTTTTAGCAGAGCCTGGTCTAAACCAAGATCTGTGAATGCAAAATGCCTGTACGGGAAGCAGCAGAACAAGTTGAAAATCTGTAATAGCAGGCATGACCAGCAGCTACCAGCCAGGATAAGATTCTATTAGCCATTTTCTCAATTTAAGAGACCGGGGATTTCATGTGAAATCTGGTTGCATGTGTTTGCATTTAGGTAACTAAAACACCATTTTTTTTTTAAAGGTTTTTTTTTTTGAGACAGGGTTTCTCTTTGTAGCCCTGGCTATCCTGGACTCACTCTGTAGACCAGGCTGGCCTTGAACTCACAGAGATCCACCTGCCTCTGCCTCCTGGCCATTATAGACAGCTGTGAGCTGCCTTGTGGGTGTTGGGATTTGAACCAAGTCCTTTGGAAGAGCAGCCAGTGCTCTTAACCGCTGAGCCACCTCTCCAGCCCTAAAACACCATTTTTATTGCTGGTGAGGACCAAACACATGAGGTAGAGCCCAGGGCACCTACCTATGTGTTAGAGAGCCAGATTACCATCCCTCGGTGTGCACTTTACAGACTGGGACTTTCTGGCAGACCTGAACAGCATGGCTCTGCATGTGCACGCACAGAAAGTGCTGTGCACATACACTGGACTATGCAGTGGTCCTTACCTAGTCTCAAGCCCTTCCTATCTCTGCCCTGTTGAAAAGAATGTTCTCCTCCTGCTCCACTTTGATTGCCTGGCCTCTCTAAAAAGGTTACTGACACCAGCTTGTACCCATAAACCACTAGCCTGTATCCACAAGTGGCAGCATGCCTTGCCCCCCTCATCACTCATATCCTTGTTCATTCAAACCAATGCAAGCAGGAACTACACGAGCCAGGTGAGGCCTGGGTGCTCCTTGATGAGGCTGCACACCAAGAGAAGTTCTATCATCAGAAGCAATTACAGCTGTGCTCAAGCCTGTCTCTTGGCTGCCTCTCATCTTGTCCTGGTGCCCAGCTGTTTGGCTGCCATTTCCCAAGGGACTCAAGGAACAAAAGGGTCTCCTTGACAGACATAGTGGGGAGAGGAATCCACATACCACTAAAAAGAGCTTGAGTGTGTATTGGGGTGGGGGGTGTAGTCCCACCTGAGGCCCTATTATGGGAGAATGGCATTTCAGAATTAACAACTGGGAGGGAAAGAAAAGATAACTAAACACCTGGTACATCTGAGCTATGACACACACAAAAGTCACTGGCCTGAAGGTTTAGGCACTTCCCCTCTAGCCATTGTCCCATGCTTCTAATTCCAGGCTGGCCTTGGGCCTATGGGCAGGTGTGGACTCACATGGGACCAGGGGTGCAGGTGTAACCTCATCCAAGGTCCATTATTTCCCATGGGTAGAAATCATTGTTCTGTAGTAAAATTCTTCTGTTTCCATTCTTTGAGACAGGCTGGTCCCAAACTCACAATTCTCCCACTCCAGCTTCCTGAGTACTGAGATTACAAGTCTGTGACGCCACATCCAGTTTCATGAGTTTCTACTGACAAGGTCTCTGAACAGTCAAGGGTTCACCTGGGAGGAGATATCCTTCATCTGAAGATTGCTCAGCCTCAAGCAAGGAGCACCACCTACCTCAAAAAAGTTTTGAGATTTTAATTTTTTTATATTTATTTATTACTTCAGGTTACATCTCCATCACAGTGCCCTCTTTCTGCCCTCCCACCCTCTACCCCCCTATCCCTTCCATCCCACTCCTCTGGGGTGGAGTGTCCCTACATATCAGTCCCCCGAGATTTTTATTTTTATATGTATGTGTGTTTTGCCTGTATGTATGCCTACGTAGTATGTATATGAAGTGCCCATGGGTGTAAGTCATCATGTGGGTAGTGGGAATTGAACCTGGGTCCTCTGGAAGAACAGCTAATGCTCTTAGCCACTTAGTCATCTCTCCAGCCCTTGGCCATCCTTCTTTAGGAAGTCCTGCCCTCTGCTCTGAGGATACTGTGAGCAATGCCACATGTTTTCATTAAAGGTGAGCATGGGACAAGTGGTTCCCTCTCTCCTTTGAAGATTGTTATTTCTACCTGGAGAACCATGTTTTGCTTTAACTTTCTTGCTACTCTCTCCCCATCTATAGAAAAGAAATTTATATAAAGAAAAAAATATATATGGGGGAAAAAGTCAAGAAAAAAATGATAGAAGAAACATAGGACCACATTTAAAGGCTACATATCTGTAAGCTAACTTCTGGCAGATAACAGTAGTAGCAAACATGAGCAACATCCCTGCTATAAGCCACACTCACACAATTGTTCCACTGCCTGCTTTTCACACCTATGGTTAGCATCTGGACTGAGTCTGGAATTTGCTCCCTTCCCACCGTGGTTGTTTATCTTCTCCTGCACACATTTCTTATATACACCTATCTTCTCTGTGGCACTAGTGTTTCATCCCAGGTGAGGACTGCTGGCCACTGGTTGCAGGAACTTCTGAAAGCCAAGCTTAGGCTGGAATGCAGTATTTGTGAGGCTCCAGGGCCCTCTGTTGGTTGCTTTTAGTAACTGTCAACTCTGTTAGATTCAACAAAATCTTCCTATGTTGCTAACGTCTAAAGCTCTACACTGAATGCCAAGGCTCAAGCTCACTGAAAACAGGTAACAGAGTTTTATAATGCTTATGTGCTATGGTGTTTTCTGAAATACAAACATTTTATCTACATTTTATAATGGGACGGCAGAGCACTAAAGCTTGTGTTAGGCTTAAGGAAAAAAAACAAAGCAAACGAACAATCATGGCATCACCATGCCAACAAGCTCATTTTTCAGACAGACTCTATGGTTTACATTGTTCCCACAGCCTGGTGATCTCCTTAGCCATCTAGGGTCAGGGCTTACCCAGCAAGGTGGCTGGCCCCCAGCAGTGACTAAGGAATGTTATCTGTTATTCTACAGTTGCTGCTGTCACCATGCCAGCCTGGGCTCCTGGAACTGTGCTCTCCTAGTTTCCTGATCAATGGGATGAGCTGGAGAGGCCACCCTTCATACAGGTGGGAACAGACCATGTTTCTGGACAGACCTAGACTTTAAGGGAAGAAAGTGATAACTGGACTAGACAACTTACTTAAAAGACAGAAAGAAATTCCAGAAGGACACAGCAAGAGTACTAAAGAACGGCAGTTAGGTGTCTGCATATCGAACCATACAGAAATAAATACAGCAACAGCTACTTTGTCAACAACTTCCCCAAGAACTCTTTTTTTTTTTTTTGGTTTTTCGAGACAGGGTTTCTCTGAATATCTCTGGCTGTCCTGGACTCGCTTTGTAGACCAGGCTGGCCTCGAACTCACAAAGATCCGCCTGCCTCTGCCTCCCAAGTGCCCAAGAACTCTTGACAATGAGGAGAGCAACAAGGGAATATACCAGTGCCACAGGAAGATAATATCTCCTTCCTTCCCTTCAAAGACAGGGTTCTTAGGGTGTCATTATGTAGCTCCTCTAGAACTCACTCTGTAGACCAGGCTGGCTTCAAACTCAGAGATTCATCTGCCTCTACCTCCTGAGTGCTGGGATTAAAGACGTTCAGCACTATGGCTTGCTGGAAGACAGTGTCTTAAAGATTACCGAATGGAGCTGTGTAGGTCTAGGAGCAGGAAAGACCGGGCAGAGTGGAAGGAATAGTGATAGTCCTCTAAGAAACTGTTTAGGGCCAAACCCCACTCACCAACTACCTACTTCATTCCCCTTCAGGAGGTGTTGCCACCCTTTTCCCTGATCACAGAGAAGAACTAACTGTAGGTGAAATTTGAGGTGCCAGGGAAGGGTACCCAAACACAGGCAACAGGATCTCAGCAAGTCCTTGCCGAGGGCTCTGAAAGGATCTGTTGTACTCCATCCAGTGACATGACACAAAGCGAAACCGTCAGCTCCAGAACGGTGTGAAACAGGGCAAAGAGCAGTGTGGTCAGCAGTGAGAGGTGGGCAGGTGATGGTGTGCACTGACACGACTGCACACACTGAGGACACGCTGGGATTAAAGGTGTGTGCCACCACCGCCTAACCTCAGCTTCAGTTTCTGAAGGAATATTCTAGCAGCAGTTTGAAAATCAAAGTCCTAGCAGGATTAGCAAAAAGATTAGGAAAATGTTATGTGTCCAGTTAACGATAGCTGCTACCTTATATAGCAAGCTCTCATCCAGCAGTGCTGCCTGGTAGCTCCAAACATGGGAGGACCTGTTTTACCCCACCCTGTAAGAACAGTCTGAAGGGGCACACACAGGACATACCTAACTTAACCACCATCACGTTCTGAATGGATGTATGCAAAGATGTTTTCTAACTCTGCCCCTAGAACCTTGGTGTTCCCATCAAGTAGCTTGAGAATAATATAACGACATAGCAGGAGATGAGCCCTGAGCTACATAATCATGGTGACAGATAGTCAACCAGTGCTTTGGATAGCTAAGCAGTTCCCGGCCTATTTATTAGCTTGTGTCACTCAGAGAAGAGACAGACAAGAGACTGACCCACAGCTCCTGCAGGGGTCAGGGTTTGCAGACACACAGTGCTGTTTGGTCACAAGTTAGGTTAGATGAGAAGGCAGATGAGCCGACGTGAGGGTAAACAGACTGAGGCACGAACAGAACACAGGCAACCCTGAAGCTGGCCCTGCCTGGCCCAGCACGGGTGCATGGCTGGGCTTTGTGGAAGTCTTTTTGTGAAGGCAAGAGGTCTTGTGGTGACTAAGAGGTACCAACTGTACTTCTCAAGGGCCTGGGCAGCACAGCTCCCCAGGGTTTCTAAAGAAGACCAGGGATGGCTGGTGGGAGGGGCAGCAGATGAACTCACAATCCCATGTAACGTCTTCAGTTCATAGCTGGTGCTTTTTCCTCAGTGCAAGGGCAAGGACCTGCACAGCAATCTTAGCAGCAACCGCAGCTGTTCCAATAGGCACCCATGGCTGCTGAAGGCACTTTATAAGTGGGAAGTAAAACAACTTATACTTTTGTGGCTTCTGCCTTCTATAAATGTAACAGTAAGTCTCATTATTTGAGGCAGACAAAGGGGGACACAGTAAAACAACCACTTTATTAGATCTTTGTTGTTATTGAGACAGGGTCTCACTGTGTAGTTCTGACTGCCTGGGAACTCTACGTAGTCCATGCTGGCCTCAAATTCAGAGATTTTCTCCAGAGGGCTGAGATTAAAGATTGCTGTAGTTTTCTGAACACATGTGCTTAAAGACATCCTCTAAGTCAGGTAAGTTATTTACTTCTCTAAGAGGGAGGGGGAGAGGGAGAGGAAGAGGGGCTTGGGTGCCCTGACAAGTCTAGGGGGCTGAGAGTGCTTCAGCCCTCAGGCAGCTCAAGAGGGCGTGGGGCTGGACAGGGCGAGGGTTCAGCAACTGTGGGACTGCTTTTCCAGGGCACAGGTCTTCAAGTGACAAAGGTACCTGGGTCTCATGCAGGTCGTGAGCCACAACTGTGGCTAGCACTAACCCTCTGCACTGACTATTGGCTGCTCTGTCCCCATGGTCCCCACCACTACAGAAGTATGGACCACCAAAGGCAGATGTGAGCTGCCTTCCCCCCATGCTATCCAGGACTCTGACTGCAGGACTAGGTGGAAGGGCAGCTGGGCCATTGTTGCCTATGCCCTTTCTCCACAGAGGCCTTTGGGACTCAGTCCAGGGGCTAGAGAGGATTTTGTAGTCTTTGGGAGGGAAAAGGGTGATTGGTTACATTAAGTGTCAACTTGACAGAATCTAGAGTTACCTGGGCATGCCTGTGGGGGACTGTCTTGGTATCATTAATTGTCGTAGTTAGACTACTGAGGCTGGCAGTTGGCTGGAGTCCTAGACTATAAATAGAGAAAGAGCTGAGCAGCAACACACATTCATCATGCTCTGCTTTCTAGATGTGATGTGAACAACTCCTTCAGGCTCCCACCACCTTGCCTTCCCCACCATGATGGACTGCACCCCTGAACTGCAAGCAGAACAAACCCCCCTCTCTCATGTTAGGAGTATTTATCGCAGCAACGTAGAAAGACGTGAAGACACAGAGCTAGAGAAACTGCTGTTACCCATTTCCCCAGGTGCCAGGCATGGGGAACGCTAGGCACTACTGCTGCTGCTGCAAACAGTGCCATGAGGAACCTCTTAAAGGCAAACTTTTATTACCCCTTCTCCTTTTCTCCCCATACACAAGAGACAGAGAAGCGCTAATAGCTAGAGGGGAGAGGGCACTGTGAGGAAGTAAAAAACCCAAAAGCTGAACTTGTCAGAAGTCAGAGCTTCATCCCCTTTCCTCTCACACTCCCATCCAAATGGCAAGTCACCAAGGCTGCAAGCGCCTATCTCAGGAGTAATTAAATCAAATGAATCTCGGTAGAAGAGCTTTAAATATGTAAAGCCCCATTAATCCTCATGCCTTGTAATTAAATATGTATGCTAAGAAGGTTTGGACAAAAGCAAAAACACTTTCAAAATGTGCATTCTTTAAATCTGTAGCATTAGCATGCATTTCTGTCCTGACCTTGTAGAAAGCTATGTAAAAAATTCCATCAAGCATACATTGTAAAAACTAATAGAAGAATGCTGATACAATCTTGGCCCATACTGAGCCTTAAAAATGTGCCTGAATAAACAGTTTCCCCTTCCCCCTTTCTTTCTTTTTCAGTGTCAGAGCCTGAGTCCAGTGCCTCACTTGAATAAGGCAAGTGACTCCCTGCTGAGATATACACCCCTGAGCCCTCACAGATTCACTTATGAGGACCTAACTAATGGAACCTGCAAACAATGACCTCCCTTTCCTTCTGGTAGTCTGGCCTGGGCTCTGTGGGTTGGTTGCCCCAGCACCGTGGGGAGTTCTTGTTTCTGCAGCTGAGCACCTTTCACTTGAGTCCTGGTTAAGCTCAGTGACTTCTCAACCCTAGGCTTCACCTTCTTTCTCTTTGAGAGTCAGCCATGAGTCAGTGCCCTAACACCGCATCCTGAAGGAGAGCAGCCAAGCTGCAGAGGTAGTGTGTGTGCCTGAAAACTCCCAAGAAGACTTGGACTGCCACAGGCTCTCTGGTCTCTGTCAAAGCACCCTGGGAGGGACAGCCAGAATAGGGATGAGTCTGGTTTCTCTGGTGTGGGAGTCAGGGTGAATGCTCTGTTGATAGTCATAAAGCACAGTTTTTGAATGTCTTTTTTTGTGAACAGGGGCTGCTGCTGGCAACTATCAGAGCCATGGGGCAGGCGGAGTCACCTACTGAGTGTCCCAGTGACAACTCTATTCATTCACTTCTTTAAAATACAGGAGTAGGGTTTTGGAAACTTGCCAAAGGAGCCATCAAAGGCAGTGCTATTTGAGGTAATGGACTGTTACCTACAGCAGGTCTTAAAGATGAAAGCAGAAGCCATGATCAGCTCAACTGGATTCATTACCATGATCAATTGATTGTGCCAGGTTCCAAATTAAAAGCTAAAAATTAAAGAATGTGTGAAATGTCTAGACACCAGAGTCCACAGCAGCTAGCTCTGGAACAAAGACAATGCTAAAGGATCTTCTCTTGCTCAGCACCATGGACTTAAGTGACACTGAAGTTTCTTCTAGTCTAAGCTGGACTGGGCCCATCTGCTTTTTGCAGGTCTCAGAGAAGCAAAATGACCCCAAATGTGAAGGGTACAAGAACCAGAAAAAACCACTAACCAACCCCCTGCACTCCCAGCAGCTCAGCAGAGAAGGGAATAAAATAATTCATTTGCACTTTCAAGGACTGGAAAGGTGAAAGGTCCTAAAAGAATCACCCCCCCCCCCAAAGGGTTTCTCTGTGTAGTTCTGGCTGTCCTTGAATTTAGAGATCTG
Organism: Lophiomys imhausi; assembly: GCA_907164525.1. Classification (NCBI taxonomy): domain Eukaryota; kingdom Metazoa; phylum Chordata; class Mammalia; order Rodentia; family Muridae; genus Lophiomys; species Lophiomys imhausi. The sequence goes on from CAJQZJ010032807.1 coordinate 3,349,090, forward strand.
TCTGCCTCTGCCACCCCAAGTGCCAGGATTAAAGGGGTGTGCCACCACATACATACCTGCTCTCTTCTTACCCTCCTCTGGCAGTCACCACTTCATGGGCTAGGACACTAGGTTTATAAATATGTAATGTGTATAAATATATATATTTTTTGAGACAAAGTCTCATGTACCCCAGACTGGACTTGAACTTCTGATCCTCCTGCCTCAACCTCCTAAGTGGTAAGATTATAAGCATGTGCCACCATGTCCAGTTTATTCAGTGCTGAGACCCACAAACCCAGGATTTCATCCACACTAGGCAATGAACTGAGCTGCATCTCAGCTGGAAGCAATTTTGCTAAGGGATCAGGTATTTGCTCTGATCATGAAGAGTTATCACACCAGAAGTAGTGCCTGTCACACAGTCTGTCAACACACCTTCCTGTTTCCTAGCAGGAAGTGGCCATCCTGAAGATGGGACGCACTGGCTTAGCACGGCACATTTCTGCTTACATCACAGAGGCTACAGCTGGCTGGTGGAACAACAGGCTTTCTTTTCATTTTTTTTAAAAATAATTTATTTATTTTATGTACATTGGTGTTTTGACTACATGCGTTTCATTAGATTGTTTGGAACAGGAGTTACAGACAGTTGTGAGCTGCCATGTGGGTGCTGGGCTTTGAACCAGGGTCCTCTGGAAGAGCAGTCAATGCTCTTAACCGCTGAGCCATCTCTCCAGCCCTCTTTTCATTTTTAAAAGCACAGAACTGTGTAAAGTGGAAAGCACGTCCAGTAATGTTTAGTCTTTCAACTACTGACTAATCCAATGTACCTAGGAGGCCCCCTCCCCCAAAGGGGGAGGATATCACTTGGTTCATTCTAAGGAGGGATGTTTGGCCAAATGAGGCCTTTTTATTTATTTGTTTGTTTTTTCAAGACAGTGTTTCTCTATGTACCCATGGCTGTCCTGGACTCACTTTGTTGACCAGGCTGGCCTTGAACTCACAGAGATCCACATACTGAGAAGTACATGAAAGCATTAACAATGGGCGCACACTCTCAAGCCATGCTTTAGCTGCTGGCACTCCTTACAGGAGAAAGAAGACACTTCTATTTAGCGGACAGATCCTGGACATTTAGACAATAGGAGTGGAAAGCTCACACAGTGCATTCCATCTCTTGCTCTGAGCCTTTAATAGAGACTTCCTTATCAGCACTTACATGCCTCTAATGTTTTTGGAATGGGATATGAAAATTATGTTGATGATTAACAATAATTCTATGTGTTTCACTTTCTTTTTTTTTTTAATTTATTTTATGCATATGTGTGCTCTATCTGCATGTACACCTGCATTCCAGAAGAGGGCACCAGATCACATTGTGGATGGTTGTGAGCCACCATGTGGTTGCTGGGAATTGAACTCAGGACCTTTGGAAGAGCACTAGGCAGTGCTCTTAACCACTGAGCCATCTCTCCAGCCCCTGTGTTTCACTTTCTTATCAATGAAAGAAAGGGTTGTTTTATGACATATGCTCATGGATGAGAGCTAACACCATCAAGACACAACACTGCTCTTAAAGATAAAACTTAGAGCTGGGTATGGTGGTGCCTGCCATATTTGAGCATCACACAGAAAAAAAAAAAAGGAGAAAGGAAAGGGGGTTGGGGATACAGCTCAGTAGGGGAAGTGCTTGTGTAGCACACATGATGCTCTGAGTCCTCAGGATACAGTGGTTCATGCTATAATCCCACCACTCGATAGGAAGATCACAAGTTCAAGGCCATCTTTGGCTACTAAGCGATAGGAAGATCACAAGTTCAAGGCCATCCTTGGCTACTAAGCCAAGTTTTGAAGAAAGAAACAAAAAAACAAAAACAGAGGGAATGGTGAGGAGAAGGGAGAGGAAAAGGACTGGCAGCCCGGGGAGCAGGGAGCAGCACCTAGGAGCTACATCTTTCTATTACACCCACTATCAATGCCTCCTTGTTTTCACAGAGCTCTTTTCAAGAAAAATCTAGGCTTGTGCTCCCATGTCCTTTTTTGCCTTGCAATAATCTTTAAGTTACCTATCTTTGAGACAGTCTCACTGTGTACCTGAGGTTGGCCTCTAACTCTGGATTCTCCCATATGTGTATATTCTGCTAGCACAGCTCTGTTCTAGCAACTGAAGGCGTTCTCACATTTGCACACATTTGCGCCATACACAGTGTACACAATCACCAGGGAATCACCATGGTCTGTCAGGACGGAGAGACTGAACCTGAGATGTTAACTCTGGAAGTCGCAGCTTATCTAAGCACCGTGAGTCAGGAGTGCTCACCACTTCTCTATATTCTGCTGCCTTCATACATAAAGAACTATGTCCTCATGCAGGGACCTGCTGGTGATGCAGGTTCTGACAGAAGCACATATCCTTCTCTAAACCTGCCCAAAGTTACAAATTGAAAACTATCTCCATTCTCACCTAACTGGCTGGGTCTGCTTGTCTGGGGCATGGAGGAAATAAGCCAGCCAGCCACATCCTGAACCCAGACAGACACCCCCTGCTTGAGAGCAGGAGTGTATTGCCAGAAGTGTCTCAGGACTCTCTCTTCTCTGCTTCTCACTTCTGAGTTCTAAGTAGTGATTAGTAGTGTCAGGGTTTTGGCTGAATTGCTCTAGACCCATAAATAATGAAGGAACAGGAGTGGGAAGAATGCAGAAGCATGCAACAGAGGCTTTAAGGTTAAAGCAAAGGAATGAGCTGGGGTGGGGATAGGGAGAGGAGGAGAAAAAGGTGCCTGTGCAGGGGCGTATGAAAGAGAACTCCAGTGCCAAAGGGACTCTGAAATGCCCAGCTTCCCTTGGGAGTACTGAACACAATGTAGCACAGCTACTGGAGGCATGACTTTTTTTCTGTCTGGGGTGGGTCCACATCCCTGGCTACCCGTCAGAGAGTCCCATTGGCACTGGAGAGCTGCCAGTAGATAAAATTGAGGTCATAGGAAACTATGCTGGCATCTTTCAAACCTATTTCCAATGTCTGAAACAACTTATTTCATAAAGGGCCAGGCCTGCTTGTTCAGCAGAACTTGACTGCTGACCACTTTTTTATCCACAGCTAAGAAAAGCAGCACACAGCAGCCTGGACATGTGGCAGTTCCCACCTCTGCTGTAGTGTGGTGTGTGTGCGTGTGTATTGTTGCTACTGCCTCCCTGGCTCCACAAATCTCCATGTCTGCAAGAAGGGATTTCAAGAGCTCCCACTTCTGACATTCCTACACAGGGCTTTATAGACAAACTGAATGATGGCAGAGAAGCCTGGAAATTGATGCCCGGGAAAGGCTTAGTTTGGCTATCTGAAGAGCATCTGCTCGGGAGGAGGCTGCAGCCGTGTGTGAATTCTTCAGCTGTTTATACCCCACACTGCCCCCTCAGCAGAGGGATTTGCTTCTCAGCCTTCAGCACATACCAAAAGCAAGCTGTGTCACAGACCAGGAAAGCAGCAACTCTATCAGCTGCTCCACAACCCATGCCGGTCTTGAATCAGACCCATCCTGACCTGCTAGTCAGGAGGAGTCTCTGTGGGAAAGGGAAGCCACTAGGAGCCAACTTGAATCCCAATTATAATTTCAATAAAAAATTACAGCTTGTACCTAGCGTGGCAGCTCCAAAGCAGTTGCTGTGAAATACCTCAAGAAAGGTGGTGCAGCTCCTTCCATTCACACAGACCTAGCACTTCACCCATGACTGCGGCACTGAGGCATACCTGCCCTCTCCAGGCATTAAAATAGGCCTCCATGGGGGACAGTGGGGATCAGAGACACACAGATGTAAAACACACAAACATATCCAGTGTCATCTTCTGGCTTCCATGGGCACTGCACACACAAAGTACACAGAAATATCCACACATATAAAAATAAAAATTAAAAAAAATTTTTTTGGGAGGGTTTTTGAGACAAGGTTTCTCTATGTAGCCTCAGCTATCCTGAAACTCACTCTGTAGACCTGTAGGCCAGGCTGGGCTTGAACTCATAGAGATCCACCTACCTCTGCTAGGATTAAAGGCATGTGCTACCACGCCCGACCATTACAGAGTTTTGAACTGCTATGTGGGTGCTGGGATTTGAACCCAGGTCCTTCGGAAGAGCAGCCAGTGCTCTTAACCGATGAGCCGTCTCTCCAACCCCCAGATAAATTCTTAAAAAAAAAAAAAAGACCAGAATGATGAGTTGGTGACAAATGTAATCTTATTGTTAAAAACAATATATATGTTTCTTCTCCTGACAATCAGCAGGCCTCCCTATGGAGGGATGCATGCTACTGATGCCCATCTAGCCTTTCAAACCAATTGCCTGTCAGCAAACATCTTTCTCATCCCATTTAGATTTTTATGTAGAGGTGAGTATGGTGGTGCATGCCTGTGACCTCAGCACTGGGGAGCAGGAGGACTCTGAGTCTGAACCTTGTTGTATCCAAACCAAACCCATCCAACACTAGCACTCTGCACCCATTACCCTATTCCTAGTTCTTTCTCTTAATGTATATTGAAGGCAGCCACGTGCTGGCATACTATACTTGAGGGGCCATATGTGACTTTCAACTTACATTAGTAATTATAATTCTAATAATTATAAACACAGCCTATTTACTTGTTTATGTGCAAACTACAGTACCTAAAAGCAGAAGTGAGCAGTCGGACAGACTGTATGGTCATAAAAGCTAAAATATTTACTCTCTTGCTTTTTGTAGTTTGCTGCCTCCTACCTAGCATATGCCATATGATTCACGTACCTAACTATTCTCTGTTTATAACTATCCAAAGAGAAAATGAATGGGTCCCTCTCCCTTTTTTTCTGACAAGGTCTCATTCTGTAGCCAGGTTGGCCTCAAATTCTTCCTGCCTCTGACTGCTGAGTGCTGGGATTTCAAGTATGTAACTATGGTCTTGAAAATGGATGTCCTTAAGAATAAAACTAAATGTATACTTGGGAAGAATTAATGATGAGGAAGAAGTCAAGCTTCAAGAGGGAACTTCAGAGAGAGCAACCACCTCTTTAAAATGCTACTTCTTCTTTGTAGAGGAAGTAAGAAGGGAACTGTGGGTTTCTGATAAGAGGAAATCCCCTCTGCTCTGTGGGAGCTATTCCTTGTGTTTGTGTTTTTCTAAGGTTAGACAAGACTGCTTAGAACATACCATAACCAAATTAGGAAAGAAGCTGGCTGCTATCTCTTAAGTGGTTACCACATGGTCAGGATGTACAGGCATGCAGAGACAGTGATGGTTAGAGAGGGAGTATCAGTCCCAGAAGGAAATGCTATTTGCTTGAGAAATCAAGCTTAAAAATTAGACTTAATCAGAAGGAGTAATTTTTCTTGCTGTGGCTAACCAAAAAAGGAGGGCGGGGCTTCCAAAGGCTAGGTGTGGGCCTAGATGCTTTTGATCCCAGCACTCAAGTGGAGGAGGAGGAACAGCATGGTACACAGTGTGAGGCTAGCCTGGGGTAGAGAGTAAGATGGAGAGGGGCAGAGAAGACAGGGAGGAAACAGGTCTTCCAAAAGTTTCCAGAAGCAAACCACGTGTGCCACCATCCTCTTGTGCATTCCCAGGGCAGCACAGGTCCTGACGGTAGATCAGGGACATAAATTAATCATCAATGTAATAGGTCAGGGCTGGAGAGATGGCTCAGCGGTTAAGAGCACTGGCTGCTCTTTCAGAGGTCATGAGTTCAATTCCCAGCAACCACATGGTGGCTCACAACCATCCATAATGAAATCTGGTGCCCTCTTCTGGCCTGCAGATATACCTGTGGACAGAACACTGTATACATAATAAATAAATCTTAAAAAAAAAACAAACCAAAAATAATGTAATAGGTCAAAAGAGTCAAGAGCTGAAGGTGTGGCTAGTGCCAAAGCTGTTGCCTGGCATACGCAAAGCCTCAGGTTTTAGCTAGTGAGAAAAAGGAGTTGAGAAAAGTCTACTTTAAAGAAAGAAAAAACAAAGCTCTGTGAACTCTCTATTTCCAGGCTGCCTAACCAGCTGCTCTACTTGCCGGAATAGTGAGGTTTAAGCTAGTCTTGACAGCTTTGAAACAGGGTCTAGGTATGTGACAAAACTTGCTCCAGCTACTTTTACTCAATGACTCTCGCTTTCAGGAATGACTTGTAATTCATTTCTGAATGGGAGCCAGCTGAATACAAAACCTAGTCCAACCAGCACTATCTGGGTAATAACGGTCCACTTTGAAAGGCCTTGCTTTCCTCCCGAATTTCTGGATCAGCAAGATTCTTGGCTGACCTTTATTCACTTAAGAATGTGCGCCACTCGGTTCCAGCTTCCGCTATGAAACTAGTGAGAATGGAGATTTAAAAGAGAAAGCGAACTGTAGCTCTTTAGAGGAAACCCTTACCAGTGGCCCATGGCCTGGTGCTGGCTTGCAGCAGCTTTTATTTGAGACACTTTCCTGATTTATGTCAGGGTGCTACCCTAGTCCCTTGGCTGGGGATCATAAAGCAGAAACTTCTCAGACACTAACTATCTCAAAAGTACTATTTTAAAGTTTTTTAAAAACCTATTTTAAAAAACTTTAATTATGTTTATTTATGTGTGTGGTGACTGTGAAGGCCAGAGGTTATCAGATTCCCTGGAGCTAGAGTTACAGGTGTTTGTGAGCTGCCTGACTTGGGTGCTGGGAATTGAAATTAGGTTCTCTGCAAGAGCAACACAGTGCTTGACAAGAGCAGTACATGCTCTAAGTACCAAGTCAACCCTCCATCGCCATTCAAAGAATTATAATGGTGTCAAAATAGCTGGGTGTTTGCTTTCTAAAACAAAGTTTCATGTAGCTGAGGCTGGCCTCAAACTCCTGATTGTTCTTGCCTCCATCTCTTAAGTGCTGAGGTTGCAGATGTGCAACTACCAAATGTGGCTTGAGCACTTACTTTTTTTTTTTTTTTTTTTTTT
>CAJQZJ010032807.1:3361020-3375851 GCA_907164525.1 Lophiomys imhausi
GGAAGAACAGTCAGTGCTCTTAACCTCTGAGCCATCTCTCCAGCCCAAGCACTTACTTTTTAAAAGTATTTGTACATTGATTTTAACAATTATTTATTATCACTGACAAGATCCTGGGGACTTAACAGATAATACTTTACACAGGTTTTATACTTTTCAAAAGACTTCAGGTGATTAATATAAACCCACCAATTATGATTTTCATTTATACTGACCAACAGCACTAGGGTATCTGGGGTACATGATCTCCCAGGTCTCTTTTAAAAAACTGGACATCTACAATTATAAGTCACAAGAACCAAATGTCAACAATAAACAATTGAGCAGGCTCCACTGGACAAACAAATGGAAACAAACACCATATCCGCCTTGAGTTTCCATGTTCACTCTTACTGCAGGCAGGGCAGCAGCAGATGTGAGTCCTCCTGCTGCTTCCACGGTCATGCTGGAGCCTGGACTAAACAAGACCAGGGCTAATCAGAGTAGTTCTCCTCGCCTGGCCCTGCTTTCTCCCCACAGTGCAGCTATAGACAGATCTCGTTGCCCTTTTATGGCAGAAAAATGAATTGCTTGCCCAGCACTGGGACCTAGAGATGACAGAGGGAAGCTGTCACATGTCGTGGTTTTGGAAGTCACAGAGTAGTGTTCTCCCTTCAGCCACTCTTGGCTAGATGGTACGTATCAGGCCTGGCCATGCTGCTGGATGCACCGTCCCTTACCTTCTCTACGAATGGACACGCACCTATGAGGAGTGGTGAGCCTCAGTTTTGTGTGGAAGTTCTAAGCAGAGATGCCCTATAGGTTAGAGAGTTCCAATCACTGGTCCCATGGCATAAACTACTGGGCCTGGGGTCAGGTCAGGCAGGGAAGTAGCCTCACATGACAGAGGGCCAAGAAGACAGCCAATCTTTGTAGATAAGTCCACCCCAGGAAAGCACAGCAGTGTCCCAGGCCCTTCTGCTGATAAAATGGCAGTTTGCAACACAGGGCCTTAAAATGTCTGTATTTCTGTCAAGAGGCCCACAGAAAAAAAAAAAAAAGCAGGCTCCCCAGCAGTTGCAGACATATATTGCAAAAGAAGAATTAGGCAATTCTCGGTAGGCACATCAAGAGTTAGGGAAATAAATTAAGCTTATCCAACATGCTTCCAGCTGGAAAACAAACCCTTTAAAATGGGGGCGGGGAACACGCAACTGTGATGCTTGTTTGCACAGTTCCTTCCACATTTAAAGTTCCCAAAGGTGGGGTAGGGGGTGTGTGGGGGGGGAAGCAAGTCAGCTTGCCAAATTGTAGGGACACAACAACTGCCCAGGAATCTGCTCCAGGGACAACCACAGGAAACCACAGGAAAGAGGAGCAATATTCCTGGGCATGCATGTGGGGTCTATATCCCAGATGGCTCTGGACTGGCCTCTTTGGCCCAAAACTACTTTTCCTGGGCACCTCCAGTTTAGCCAGAGTCCAAAAGACTGGGGCTTCTTTAGCCACTCCCATCTCAGTTTTCTGGGGACTGGGAAAGAGCCATGCAAATATTCAGAGCTTTGTCAATAGGCTTTAGGGTGAGAAGATTAATCCAGGAATACAAGACCATGTGTCTTCAGGTTTTGACAAGGCTCCCTGAAGGTCTCTATCTGCTACTTTCTCTCAGAGTTAAAGGTTCCCTTTAAAGAACCATGAATGCACTGTGAAACCTGCAATAGTTCCTTGGCGTCAGTAGAACTAACTTTCGTTCCTTGCTCTACACTGTCACAGTCCATGATCTGGAGTCTATTTCTGCCTAATTCTACTTCTTGCCACTGTGGTCATACTTGTCTATTGGCTGACCCTGAACACAGCTCAGCTCACGTGATCCTCTGGCCCCATGGTAAAATGCCATCTCCACTCATTAGGTCTCACTGGAGTACTCAGGCCAAGACCCAGCTCACACACTGGTTTCCACAGTGTGACAAATCCTAGAGACCTTTTTCTCTTCCTGTGAGTCCCACCATCTCCCACTGCTATCCAGATGAGTGGGCCTAGCATTCTTCCACCACAGCTGTTGAATGACCAAACCATTACTGTAACTGTGGTGCCCCAATGCCTCTGTGCAGAAGGGAGGCAAAGGAAAAGGGGAGGGCCACAGTCTGGGTAGGAAGCAGCAAGGCAGCCCTGCCCTGAGGGCAAAGGGGAGGCTTTCCTAGGGTGAGAGTGAGCTCAAGTTCAAAGGGCTGTGGCAGCCCAAGGTGTCTTTAGCCTCCAAAGTCTAAAAGGAGAGGAGAGGAAGGCCAAAAGGACCTTTCTTTAGTCAAAGACAAGAAAAGAGAGAAATTGTAATATTTTATTCGCTCTGGGCTAGAATCTGGATCAGTTTCTCAGGCAGAGGGAGCTTTTGAAGCCAAAATGCTTTTCATATGAACCTCTGATGGGAAATAAATCTGGAGGAAAAAAGTACTTTTATGAGACTATTGGGATTTGATCTGAGAGATCTTAGTCTGTTTCTTTTTTAAAAGAAAATGTCAATGCTAGCTTTCTAGAAACCATTGACTTTGGGCTGGAAGGACGCTCAAAAAATTATCTGGTCTCTCTGGCCTTCAGGTAGAATAGCAGCATGAAGCTGCCCCGAGACAGAGCAATCACTATAGTCACACCACAGCCTCCAGGAGCAAGAGAGGAAGAGGAGAAAGCTATATCTGATGCAGGGTCTTTCCCAGCAGCCTCCCTGCTGTCCACACTAAGGCTCTTTGGGTCAGCTTGAGTTCCATGTGCACAGCTCTGATAGGTTCCACCCGCCCCACCTTTTAGTTACTGATCAGGGAGCAGACTGTCTGTCATGTAGACGTTCGACACAGAACCCTCTTTCTTCCAGGACGATGAGGTGTTTACCCTTGCACAGGTAGTTGCTGCCATTTTCCTGTTACCAACTTTCTCATCTCAGAAAAGGGACAAGCATTTGAGTAAGGTCTTTCCAATCCCTGTGAGGGACGTACACTCACACTAGCAAAGCAAAGCAGGCAAGGGCATGGGCATAACTAAATGGAGAAGATACGGATTTGTTTGCTTGCTGTTTTATTTTAGTACCTGGGACTTCAACCCAGGGCCTTGCACATGGGTAGGCAAATGTTCTGCTAGAGATCTATAACTCCAATCCTTAATGATGTTTAACACTAATTCTTTTGGGTAAGGAAAACCCAAGGGTAGATAATATAATGAATCTCATGCACCTAGTCACTCATGGCTACTAATGACTGACTCAGGGTCAATCCAGCTTACCTGCCCCCCTTCATAACTTCTTCATCTCCTCCTGAATAGTCATAAAACAAATTCCAGACGACTTGGTTTATTTATAAACATTTCAGTGTCTATCTCTAAAAGAGAAATACTCTGAAAACTAACACAATAAAACTATCCCTAACACACACAAAGAGCAACTGGAAGCCCTAGGCTTGGCTCCTGTTGATATCAATTGCTGCCATGTAACTCAAAAACAAGCATGAAGTCCCTGACACCCACCGGGGGTGGGGTGCTCCATCAGACATGTCTCTGGACTTCAGCTTGAGGATGGTATCAAGCTCCAAAACCACGGAGAGGTGCCTACATACCCTGAGTTAGCAGAGGCACTGCTTACTAACTGCATTTTTGGTACTCTGGGCCCTGACCTCAGAAGATAGGATTCTTGTTTCTCTCCACTACTATTCTGAGTTATCAAGGTTATCGAGTTATCACAGGTTCATTACTATGCAGTGCAGACACAGAGCACACAGTGCAATGCAGTTTCAAAGGGACTGGCATCTTCCCCTGTTGTGGGCAGTGAGGTTTTCCAGGCCACGGTAGCTGACCCTGCTCAGAAAGGAGTAGCAGGCCGGAGTCAACTGTGGTCCGTGGAAAGGTTATGGGTGTGTGCAGGCCAGTGTGGTAACAGTTGTTTCCTGTGTCAGGGAAGAACTGAGGGGTCAGAGGCCATTTCTATTTCACGGCTGCTACCCTGCAACTGGGAAAGAACCCTGAATTCAGAGTAAATGCAAAATCCACAAAAAGCACCTTTGGTCCCCTGAGTTGCTTCCATTTTGCTCAGTAATGCTCTTCCACCCCTCTGCTACCACTCCCCTCCCATGTCCTAAGCCGTGATAGATACACACAGCCACTCCAGGACTGGGGAGCTTCTTGCCTCTAGTGTTGCCATAGCAACAATGTCTCCTCTACCTGGCAAAAGCTAGAAGCCCTGCAGTGCTCTGTGCTGAGAATGCAAAGGAGGGACCCAACCTCCCATGCTCTCTTTGGCACATGCGCACACTCTCTCTCAGAGTCCTTCCTCAAGGCCATAGCAATGAGATCACTAAAACACATTAAAGTGCTGACACCCGGTAATTCACAATTAGTGTGAAGATAAGATGGATTAAATCATTGTTTATGAAGACAGTTTGTTGATATCAATTCTTGAGGGATTTTAACACGACATTTGTTTGTTTTTTCGAGACAGGGTTTTTCTGTGTAACAGAGCCCTGGATTTGCTTTGTACAGGCTGGCCTCGAACTGACAGACATCCATCCACCTGTCTCTCCCTCCCGAGTGCTGGGATTAAAGGCGTGCACTACCACGCCCAGCTCAGACAAATATATTTTTATCTTGACTTTGTAATTAATTCTGAGATCTTCAGCAAAATGAGCTGTGGACTTTCCTTTTCAGGCCTTCCTACACCTGAGCATCATTCCATGAAATTCCAACTTTTCTACATAGCAAAGGGAAACCAATGAGCAATTCAAAAAGAGAGCACAACAGAGCTGAGGACAGAAGTGCAGACTAAGGTGCTGACAGCAGTCCACAGGAAGCCTTCCTTAGGATACTACAAGGACCTTCTCCCAGTCTGAGCAATTTGGGTTGGTGGGAGGTGGGTGGGTGGGAATCTAATCTGCCCCTCATTTCCTTTCCCTTTTGTAGTGTTGGGGATTGAACCTTCAGGCTTATCTGTGCTGGGAAGTATTTTACTACTGAGCTATAATAACCCTAGTCCAGGGAGCTGTAAAGTCTTCCTGCACTAATTTTGATAATACAGGCCCGTAATGCTAGCACTTAGAGGCTGAAGCAAGTTCAAGGCCATTTTGGGATATAAGAAGATTCCCTGTTTCAAAACAAAGTGAGCCCTACCTACCCCTGTCATGTTGCAGCAGACTGAAAACTGGTTAGAAATGAGTGCTTTGAACACAGTTTTGGAATACAAGGTAAGTGACGAGTCATTTGCTTCCTGATGGGATGTTATGCCTGATCACTTAAGAAATAATGTCACGGCAGTCAGCTGTACAAATCTGGAAGAAAGTGCAACTTTCTAAGAATTCCCCTCATTACTAGGCTTTTTTTCTCACTGGCCCCTCAAACATGCAGACTTTACCTTTGTCTATATTATGCCATTTACTTTTCTTAACACTGTGCAAAGTTTTCATTTTACAGATAGAGGAAATGTGGTCAGGAGGTATTTATTTAGCATACTTACAATGCTAGGAAGGGGAGGAGCTGGAGTCAAAGCCCCTCATGGTAAGTAATGTGTTCCCCTTTTTCTGAAGGTAGCCATGAGCTTAACTGCCGTTCACAGCCTCACAGCATCTGACCCGGGGATGAGCCCACAAAACTTCATCAATGAATACTAACTTATTTTTCACCAACAGTCTTCAAGACAACTCTCAAGGCAGATAGCTTACCAAGAAAGCATACCACAAGGACTTGTGCTGACAGAGGAGAAAGACATGCTTTGTTGACTATGAATGGAAGGGCGGGTTCTGGGATCTGTCTCCTGGGAAGTGGTAACACTTCAACCAGTATCACAGGCTGCTTTCCTTGTTTGAGAACTAAGTACCAGCATATTTAATGGAGGAGGAGGAGGAGGAGGAGGAGGAGGAGGAGGAGGAGGAGGAGGAGGAGGAGGAGGCCGAGGCGAGAGACACCAGCTTCTGGGCACATGTGCAAATACCCAGAGGCCAGGAGAGTGGCTACTACAGCCCTGGGCCCTCAGATTTCTTGCTAATTGCTGGGCTTGTGTAGATGGCTCTAGATGGGAAAAAGTAGATGAAATATAAAAACAAAAAGTTTCTTTAGGGGCAAGGAGAAACAAAAGGTTTTTATTTATATTTTGTTTTCCTGTATGGGGTAGTTATCACTCTCCCTTTTAGTCACTGCAAATAATAGCAAACATGGGATGTACATAATTCACAGTGGGAAGATGGGGAGGAGTATAAAAAGTATGTATCCGCTGGCACCTTTTTCATTTTTGGAAACATACACACACCTGCTAAGGTGATTCTCCAGACGTTTCAAGGGCTAAGACACCTATAAAGTGAGCAGAGTTGTCTATTAATCAAACAAGATCATTCCAGGGTCAAGAAGCCCACAAAGAATAGGTACATGGTGCTAATCCTACAGAGAATTTTTAAAGGTTTATTTTTACTTTATGCATATGAATGTTTTGTCTGCACATATGTATATGTGTGTATGTTTGATGCCCATGGAGGCCAGAAAGGGCAGTTCACTAGAAATGGAATGAAGACAGTTTTAAGGTACACTAGGAGCTGATGAACCCAGGTCCTCTACAAGATCAGCAAGTATTCTTAACTATTGAGCCATCTTTCCAACCCCTGCTATAGGGAATTTAGAAGTGGAACTTGACAAAAGTATTACAACAAAACCAGTGCAGCTCCAAAAACCCTTGCTACGGTGCTGACTCTGTTGCATGTTCAATGGAAGGAAGGATGGCTCCCAGCACCGGCCCTGGGGTATACCCTGGGCTTTCCTTTGGGTTTCTAGCTCTGCCACTGTCCATCACCTGGTGTCAAGCTTTAGTGTCACTTAGTATAGTCAGTTTCTCTGTGGTGGCCAGCACTGAGTCAAGGGCTCTGTTCCGTTCATGGTGGATAAGCAGGAAGCACAGTATTAACAACAGCACCAGAGACCTGAAGCTCTTCAGTTGGACCTCTCTGAAAACTGCAGCAAGGGCAGGCCACACGCATAATGAGGACTTCCCAGACTAACCTCTCTTTTTGACTCCAATAATGTAGTATAGATTTTATACTAGTAAGAGAGCCCTCACCTATAGGCTCAAGAATCTTTTTGCTACCAAGACATTTGGTTCTTGTCAATGTAGCTTCTGCATTAAAGGTCCTCTCTGAAAGAAGGAACACGAAGAGCAAGCTTCATCATCTCTGAATAATGTGAAGGCTTGGTTTAGTCCAGGAGCCAGCTGACTAACGAGGTTCCCCCACTGGAGTGTGGCTAGTAAGTGCCAATGGCCTGTTACCACAGCTGGAGTGGTCCGGGCAATGACAGCTGGGCTAGACTAATTTACATTCTCACCACACAGCCATTCAGCTACATCAGGCAGCTGCGGATGCCTGTCTTTTTTTTAAACAAGCTAGTTTACTGCAGATGTAAATTTTGGTTATATTTCATAGTTAAGAGTATTGAAGGCTACAGAGGACAGGATGGGGCCTGACAAGTGTAAAAAAGATTAGCAGGGAAGAGGGTGTATAGGTAGAAATAGAAAATAAGCCAAACTCAAGTGATCTTGGGCAGAGATGGGTGATTACACAACCACATTCACATTCTCAATGCCCACAGAAAGAATCCAAACAAGATTTTCTTCATGTTATTTCACTCACCTCTACTTCCTTAGCACTTTGTTTACTGTGGAATGATGAATCCCTACCTCATGACTCTGACCAATTTTCTATGAAGCTCTATGTATACTGTGCAGTAGATAGCAGAATGTGGCTCCAAGAAGGTACAAAGAGATTAAAGAAGGAAATGTCTGAACCTAAGGAAAAACATTCCACAGAATATTTGAAACCATCTCAGAACCTGCCAAAACCTACCTTCTTCCACTCCCTATCAAATTTACCCTATCCCTTGCTGAAAGCAGTATGCTGAAATAAACTGATGAATGCGTTATCTAGAGAATAAATTAACCAGGAAAATAAAGTAACACAAATAAAGCAAAACAAGAACAACAACTAGGGAAATGAAGGCCTGGACAAGCACTCCATCATATCCACGAGGCCCTGCCTATTTCACAGAAGACAATCTCAATCTCCAGAGATTCTGGACACCAAGCCTCTTCCAGAAAACACATCACTATCAATGCCTTATCTCAGAGTGACAGGGTCCTGAAAACCCAACTGCAGTGTGCTTACTGGCAAACACTGCAATGAGAAAGGCGATGCCTTCAGTCTTACATGGGCCAAAACTAGCTTGTGGCTCACTTTTACATATGTAAGATCCTCAAGGATTAACTTCCAGTTTAGCTGTCTTGCTGAAGAGAAAGAATGCCACCTATAGAACTAGGGCAACTACCAAGAAAAAGGCAGATGTCTTACAGTGCAGCCATGTCTGCCGTGGTTCTGAATGCACACAGTGTTTTGCTTTACTACTAACCTGGAAGAATTTTATGAACGCTGCTTACAAGACAGCAGTGCTAACACATCAACTCTGGAAATACCAAGGGGGAGAGGGCCCTTTTCTTGTGGAGTACTAGTGCCATCTAGTGGCAGCCAGTTCCACAGTTCACATAAGACAGTCTAGCATGGACACCATTCTGCATTCTGTTCTGGGCTTGTTTTGTATTTTATCTCCTACAGACCCCTTCCCCCAAGAGGAGAAAGGCCCTTAGAACATGAGTGTCATTGTTCATAGGTAAAGGGTAAATTCTGAAGCAGATGGTCCTGGAAGCTACACTACTCTAAGCTGATTATCTTCACCATGAGTTCTGTAAATAAGATGAATAAGCAGAAGGAACCGCTGAGAACCTCCCAACATTTGCACAGAGACCAACTCCCTGCTGGGCTACTGTCCTTTCAAAACTGCATCAAACTCCAGGCTCTAAGATCTTTCTCCAGCCAGACTCTTCAGACTGGGTGACCTAGTTGCTTCACAAATGTGCACTGTGCATCCTACTGCAAGGCACTGGGCAAACACACAGACTTAATACTTGAAATTCCAACATGTTCAAAGCAATATCAACTTTTTTTCCCTGCTGAAATCCTCTGAGATTCTATTAAATCATTTATGCAGTGGATCAAGGCAGAAGACTTCCTGAGCCTTGCCTTACCCACATCCAATCTGTAACTGTACACATGCCCTGACTGCAGTGGGATTCCAAGCCTGCTCTTCTCCACACCAAGGGTTGCCAAGACAAACCTGAACACTAATAGCACCAGAGCCATTTCGTCACCACGGTGCACCTCTGTCTTAGCAGGAGGAGAGAAAAAAAACCATACATATACCCTGCACTTTGCAAAAAGCATGAGTAAACATAACATGAAATCCATTATGAACTGCTAGCTATAAGCAAAATGTTGTACATGCAGATCTCAAGAACTTTCCATCTGGTCTGATTGAAACTATTCATTGCAGACTAATTCCTATTGCCCCTATTTCTAGACCTGGCAGCTACTGTTCAGATTCCCACAACTTGGGGTTTGTTGCTTTGAAAAACTGCACTTGAGTGGAAGGAATCATGCAGTTTCTTCCCTTCCGGGACTGGCTAATTCCACCTACAACAATGTCCTCAAAGCACATCCATGTTGTATCACGAGAGAGGATTTCTTTTGAAAGGTGGAGAGTATCCCATTAGACACACCTCATGCACCACAGTTTTAGCCACTCATCTGTGGATGGTCGTTCAATGGTTTCCGCTTCATAGTAATGATGGAGAATGCTGCCATGAGTACAGGCCAGGCTCTATGAGGCATCCAATGGGGCCAGAAAAGATACTTGGTATGATGACAATCTTAAGTCTTAGTACTTGCATTGAGAGCTATCATTCTATCCTGGAGAAAGCTTCATGTATGCTTGTAAAGGGTTCTTTTGCATCTGACAGGCAGAATGTTCTATTTGGCCTACTCAAGTCTATAATGTTGCTGAAGTTTGCTGCTTTCTCAGTCTTCTTCTGTTGGGCTGTCCTACCCGTCATAGGTCTTCAACCTTTTGTGCGCTGCAATCTATTACTTCCTTCAGTTCCATTAATGTTTGGGCATTGACACTGGATGCAGAAGCCAGCCATCTCTTGGCATCTATGGACTGGAACTAGGCCTCCTGTGTATGCTGTCCTGTTGGCTCAGGCATCTGAACACTTGGCCCCAGCAGTGATGCTGCTTGGGGAAGGTTTAGGAGGTACAGCCTTGCTGGAGGAAGTATGCCACTGTGGGCTAGCTTTGAGATCAACAGCCTTACCCTACACTTGTGGTTTGGGCTCTCTGCTTCATGTTTGCTGTTAAAGGTGTGATCTGTCAGTTTCCTGCTTCTACCACCATACCACCATGCCATGATGGAATTTATTCCCCTGAAACCATAAGCCCAAAAAACTCTTCCTTCGCCATGGTCATGCTGTCTTATCATACCAACAAAAGAGTAACTAACAACCCCCTTGGAAACCCAAATCTGCTAACATTCTAGACCCTCACATGAAATCTCAATAGTGTTTTACAGGTCCTATGTACACCCTCTCATACTAGAAACAATCTCTTTTTTTTTTTTTTTTTGGTTTTTTGAGACAGGGTTTCTCTGTGTAGCCCTGGCTGTTCTGGACTCACTTTGCAGACCAGGCTGGCCTCGAACTCACAAAGATCCGCCTGCCTCTGCCTCCCAAGTGCTGGGATTAAAGGCGTGCGCCACCAACGCCCAGCTGCTAGAAACAACCTCTTACACATAACTGTTGTACAATACAGTTAAGATTGACAACAAGAAAAGGTCTGCTTTTTTTTGGAGACAAGGTTTCTCTGTGTAACAGTACTGGCTGTCCTGGAACTCACTCTGTAGACCAGGCTGGCCTCAAACTCTTCTGCCTGCCTCTGCCTCCGAAGTGCTAGGATTAAAGGCATCTGCCAACATACCTGGTTTGAAGGTCTGCATTTTCAATGCAGAAGCCATTTTCCCCTCAGGTATTTTTATCTGGGGTTGGATGAGTCCACAGATTTCATGGATACGAAGGCTGACCATGTATTTATAACTGATTTGTCTTCTGGCTTGCTGACCATTTTTTATTATGCTATAATTTCCTTCTTTTTCGCTTGATAGTTTTTTCTTTAAGTCTTTTGTAGAAGTATGGCCAACTTGCTCTCTTTTGGTTATCATTTCTATCTAATGTCTTTCCTTTCACCTTCAGCCAGTATGTATTCACAAGCCCAGTACAGGCTTTTGTAGATAGTAGAACCCCAGAGTCTGATTTAAAACTCATCCAGTCACTCTGCATGTCTTTTGTTCAGGGGTTTATTCCATGTTGCATTTAAAGCATCACCAGAATGGAACTTAATGCCATTGTTTTTTTTTTTCCTTTTTGTTGCTGTTCATTTTTTTTTTTTTTGTGGTCCCTTGTTTCCTGTATTCCTTTATGCTTGGATTTTTTTTTTTAGACCAATATTTCTTTTTATGGTTTTCTTTTGCATATTCTCTGTAGGAGTCTTCTGAGGTTACATGTTTTATGTACATAGAACATCTTGTGTTTATAATAATCTTTTAAGCTGATAATAATTTTAACTGTATACATTCAACTTTCTTTTTTTTTTTTTTTCTCGAGACAAGGTTTCTCTGTGTAGCCCTGGCTGTCCTGGACTCACTTTGTAGACCAGGCTGGCCTCGAACTTGCAAAGATCCGCCTGCCTCTGCCTCCCAGGTGCTGGGATTAAAGGTGTGCGCCACCACTGCCCGGCCTTACATTCAACTTTCTTAACATCTGCGCCCACTATGACTGACATCACAAATTACATCTTTTGCTGTTGTGAATCCATTAGTACTTTTGAAGAGCTCTTATTTATTTTTTTGCCTTTCAAACTCTATACTGTTTAAAAGGGATTTACCTATGACCACCATATTACAGAATTCTGTACGCTCATACAGATTCTCCCTAAGTTCCAATGAAGTTTCATACCAGTAAGCCCGCTGTGAGCTGAAAATGCATTTGGTACACCTAGGCTACCAAACATCAAAGCTTAGTAACACAGTCCCATGTAGAATACCTACTCTTTACTTGTGGCTGTGTGACTGACCATAACTGTAGCCTGCTGCTGTTGCTCAGCTATCACACTAAAGGAGTATTATTATCATATATTACTAGCCTGAAAAAAGATCAAAATTCAAAGCAGTCTCTTAGGTTGACAAGACAGCTCTGTGGGTGAGGTGTTTACTTCCAAGTTTGATCCCTGGGTTCCATATGGTATAAAGAGAGAACACATCCCCACAAGCTGCCCTCTGACCCTGACATATGCATACACAAACACACATAGCCCCAAACACACAAAATTAAAAGGAAAAAAATATGGTTTCTTAAACTTAAAAACTCTAAAATCAGGAACTATCTGTATATTTATTTACGATTGGACTGTATAATCTTATGCATTTGTGTTGCTATTTAGCCTTTGTTCCTAAATACTAGGATTACAGGAATACACCTGGTTTCTCCTTCCCCTGCTTTTTTTTGTGTATGCTTGTGCACACTCGTGTATGTGTGCGTGTATGTTTATGTCAGGTCAACCCCGGTTGTTCCTCAGGAGCTGCTCACCTTGGTTTTTAAAAAGGGTCTCTCATTGGGATTAGTGGGGCTCACTGATTAGAGCCAAATTTTGCCTCCCAAGTGCCCAATATGCTGCCATACTCAGAACTGAGTGCAGGACCTCAGACTTGTGAAGAAGAAGTACTTTAATGACTGTGCTGTCTTCCCAAGCCCTGCTTTCTTCTCTCTTTTTTTTTAAAAGACAGGATCTCACTAAGTTGCCTTAGGCTGGCTGAAACTTGCTATGTAGACCAGGCTGGCCTGAAAATCATATTGGTCCTCCTGCCTCTGCCCCTGAGTACTGGGATTAAGGATGTGGGCCACCATGCCTGGCCTACTTCTTCTTCTTTTTTTTAACATTTATTTATTTATTATGTATACAGTATTTGCTCTACATATATGCCCGGGCACCAGATCTCAATGTAGATGGCTGTGAGCCACCATGTGGTTGCTGGGAATTGGACTCAGGACCTTTGGAAGAACAGCCAGTGCTCTTAACCTCTGAGCCATCTCTCCAGCCCCCTGGCCTACTTCTTAATTTTTGAAGAACAGGTTTATCAAATACAATGTTCTTGGCTTGGCTAGAGGTTGTTTTCTTTCAGCACTTTAAGCTACCACACTTCTTTGTTTGCAAGGTTTCTGCTGAAAAAAAACCCACTGATTTTTAGGGATCCTCCACATTGAAAAAAAAAGAAAGAAAAAAAAGGCAGAGTAGCTCTCTGGCTGAAGTGGAACTTGCTATGTAGATCAGGCTGGCCTTGAACTCACAGAGATACATCTATCTGCTTGGCTCTGCCTCCTGAGTGCTGGGATCAAAGGTATGAACCACTTCACCTGGTTCTTTTTTCCCTCCACCCTACTTTCCTGTCTTTTAATGTGTGTGAATATTTTGCCTACATTTATATCTGTGAATTGAATATGGACCGGGTGCCTAAAGAAGTTAGGAGAACACTGGATCCACTAGAACTGGAGTTACAAATGGTTGGTTGTGAGCTACCATGTCAGTCCTGGGAATTGAACCCAGGTCCTCTGGACAAGCAGCCGGTGCTCTTAACTGCTGAGCTATCTCTCAGCAATAATTACTATACTTGTATTTACTTTGTATGTATGTGGGCACTATGCCACAGCATCATGTATATGAAGATCAGAGGACTTCTTACTAGCCAAAGAGATCATCCTGACACTTTGTCTGTCTGTCACTCAGAATGCCAAGGCTGCTCCGACCCAGCTCAAGGGCTTCCTTCACTTTTATCAGCCAACTCCCAAGCTGATGCTACTTCTTGGCCAGAACATGCCTTCACCCTTCTCGATCACTTCAGTTATGTTCTCCTTTCTGTGTCTTAGCTCAGGTGTCACCCCACACACCCATAGGGCCATCTTACTGTGCTTTCCTATTCCAAGAGGCCAAAACTGTTAGGATAACTGGTACAGGAGCAACCTGAAGTGGGGAAACTTACAAAACAGCTACATCAACTCTAAGAAAGCACACAGGTTTCACAGAGAAATTCTAATGTTAAAAAAATGGAGTAAAGTTTTAGTTGACTAGTGTCTTCTTCCTCCTCTAACGTTTACCACAGAATTTTTTCACTATCCCCCAAACAAGACAATATTCAACTATGATCATGCAGAGTTTTTTTTGTTGTTGTTGTTTTTTTTTTTTTTTTTGGTTTTTTGAGACAGGGTTTCTCTGTGTAACAGCCCTGGCTGTCCTGGACTCGCTTTGTAGACAAGGCTGGCCTCGAACTCACAGAGATCCGCCTGCCTCTGCCTCCCAAGTGCTGGGATTAAAGGCGTGCGCCACCACGCCCGGCACTGCAGAGTCTTATAAAATGGCCTAAAACAATTCTGTCTGGAAGGAAGGCAATATCCACTAGAAACTCCTAAGTCGTTTGTAAATAGCGGGTACATTTTAAGACACTTTTTTGTTTTGTTTTTCTTTTTTTTTTTTTAATTTTCTTTATTTTTATGTACATTGGTATTGCATGTATGTCTGTGTGCGTGTGTCAGATCCCTGGAACAGGAGTTACAGACAGCTGTAAACTGCCATGTGGGTGCTGGGATTTGAACCCAGGTCCTTTGGAAGAACAGCCAGTGCTCTTAACTGCTGAGCCATCTCTCCAGCCCTTGTTTTGTTTTTCAAGAGAGGGTTTCTCTGTGTAACAGCCTTAACATTCTTGTTCATTAAAGGGAAGAAGCATTTTCAGCAGTGAGGTGACTGCAGGGTTCTGGTCTCTCCTGAAATGACTGATTATTATGAGAAAAAACTCAAGTGAAAAACTTACCAGATATGACACAGATGATAACATGGGGCTCAGTTCAAAGAAGTGTC
>CAJQZJ010032807.1:3375861-3462063 GCA_907164525.1 Lophiomys imhausi
ACAGATGATAACATGGGGCTCAGTTCAAAGAAGTGTCACTTGGACTTTGAAAAATGGCAGTAAGTGTGTGTGTGTGTGTGTGTGTGTGTGTATGTGCTGCATTTGAGCACAGGATAGGGAAAAGAGCAAGCAAGAAATACAACACAGCAGAAGAAAAAGAAAACTCTTCACATTTTCTATCAGGGCGTCTGCCTTTATAAAACGACATAGACAACAGACCCTGAGCTTTGGAACCGGATTCCCACAAGTGATCTCATCTCTGTGACCATGCCAACTACCATCACAGGGCACTGATCTTCACATGTTTCACGAAAAAACAAAACCAAAAACCAGGCAAATGGTCCTCGTGCATCAGCATATAGATCACGGGCCACTGGAATAGTGCAAGCCAAACTTTAAGCAATGTGTTAGAAAACTGTTTCCCTTACCTTTCGGCAGCGAGGGTTAGGGCAGCTGAACCTCTTCACATCGCTGTCCAACAGAGCAGGGAAGCTGCAGGAGGGACACCTAGAACAAAGAGGGAGATAGCATCACTCGGGATGGTCAAGTCGGCTTTCAAGGGACTGTGCTACCAAGATGGAGTGTTAAGCAAGGCAGGCAGCGCTCTGTACTCCTCAGTCATTGCTATAACCTTGACTGAACTTCTTCCTATACTTGCACTTACCAGAAAACACAGGCACCATCTCAAAGTCCAAATTTACTGTCAACCACATACCTCACGCTTTCAAGGATTCCTTGTAAACCACGACTTTCCTCCCATCCAGGGCACAGTGATTCAGCTACAGGCTAGAAGATTATGTAGTAAGGAGTGTAGATAAATTTCCACAGATGTTTTTGTTATAAGGCTTAATTAATTATTCCATTTCTTAGCAAGATGTGCCAGAAAATACAGATAAGCAAGCCAGCTGTGCCACAGGATCTTCTTGCCTGGTGAAAGCAGACTTTACCTCGGGGAATGAACTCACCGCACAAGCTCATCAGCATAGGCTGCAGCAACTTCTTCCTCAGCTTTCCGCTCATAGTATTTGTACAGAATGGTCTGGGGGAGCACCTTCTCCAGTTCACTGGTCGGGAAGGAACATGTGCAGCTGCCTTCCATGCAGCTGAGTTCTGACTAGAATAAAGTTAGCAGGCAAGAAAAAAGGTTACCCAGTTATGCAGAATAACAAAGAGCTAAGGAAGTCAAGTACATCCTTCAAGGGAAGGTATGGTGGCAAGAACACAAATGTGGAGGTAGCAAAGTCCTCCTCCTCTCTGGGAAATGATTAAACCAGAGCCACTGTAAGAGCATAAAGCATTCTCTGATCCTAGCAGAGGACCTCCAGCAGCCTAAGCTATAATCTATGAAGACAGGACACCAATGGCTAAGTGACACGACTCAGTGGGTTGGAGGAGGCTGGCTTCAGTGACTCAAGTAAGCTGCTTCCCTTGTGGACTCTGCAAAGCTGCAGACCCTCTGGGAAGGGGAGAGAGATGTAAGATATGGGGAGGGAGAGGTTTGGTTTGGGTTTCTAGTCTGACTTTCTCTAGATGGAAATCAACAGAAAGAAGGTTAGTTCAGAAACAGCAGAGCTCAAGTGTGGCCTCAAGCGAAGACCTGAAGCACAGCATGCACGTAGAATGTCATGTCCCCATCTTCTTCTCCCCACTCAGTTCTAGAATGCTGGGATGGGGGCAATTTCATACCCACATCCAGTAAAAATGCTTTACAATGCCATTGGAGGATCACAATGTGAAACACTAACTATTCAGGCACCCAAAATCACCACTCAGCCTAGATGCCTGTTGCTCAAAAAGCTTCCAAACAAATCTTTATTAAGAATGGAAAGTGCCAGTGGGGCGGTGGTGGCGCACGCCTTTAATCCCAGCACTTGGGAGGCAGAGGCAGGCGGATCTCTGTGAGTTCAAGGCCAGCCTGGTCTACAAAGCGAGTCCAGGACAGCCAGGGCTACACAGAGAAACCCTGTCTCGAAAAACCAAAAAAAAAAAAAAAAAAAAAAAAAAAGGTAAGTGCCAGGCTGGTGAGATGGCTCAGTGTAATGGGAATTAGCTTTCTTTAGTGAATTATGGGAGTACCTTCAGAGGCCTTCAACCTATAGAATCTGACATTCCCCAGACAGGTAGTGTCAAAACTGAACTGACTTACAGCATACGCAATGGTCATGAACTGTAAAATTGGATGCCTGGCTCCATAGTGGAAAAAAGATCCACATGTTCAGGAGTCATGCACGGGATTACCCAGTGCTTTAAGCTATCAGTGGGAGGACTGGAGGCTGAGGCTTTCCATCCCTATCGCTACAGAGTGCTTCTCAGTATTTCCCGATCTCTTAGGATCTTGGTTTTAAAGTGTATTAAGTCAGCAATTGTTTCTCCATTTAGATTTGTCTCAAGATTAGACTAAAATTACATACTCATGGCAATTTTTTCAGTGAACCACAGGAAGTATATGATGCTGATGTGTCATATGACTGGCAATACTAAAGGCTATTTAAAAGGTTATATTTGGGGACTAGAGAGATGGCTTGGTGGCTGGGAGTACTGGCTGCTCTTCCAGGGGACTAGGTTTAGATTCTAGGGAACCACATGGTGGTACACAACTACTGTCTGTACCTCTACTCCAAGGGATCTAACACCCTCTTCTACCTCCTCATGACCAGGGACCACCTGATCCTCACACATGCATGCAGGCAAACACTCCTACACACAAAACAAAACAAAATAAAAAGGTCATGTTCAGGGAGGAATGAGATAAATAACACTAAAAGTGTTTGAAAAAGACATAGGGAATCATACTATCTTATGTTTAATTAAAATTACACACACACACAGTTTAAATGAAGTTATGCCACTTGGGATGACAATGGTCCTTTCTAAAAGCCACAGACTAATAAAAAGCCAAGTGTCAGACATGGGAAACCTTCTTTAGAGTTGCTCACCAGGGGAGTCCAAGACACTGTGAAGCAGTATAGGTTACTGTTGCTGACCTGACACCAACACTATGGCAGAGGACTTGGAGGAATCTAGCTGTAACTGACCTGGAAGCCTCCTCCGGAGAACTAATCTCATGTTAGAGAAGGAGCTATGTAAGCTGCCCAGGAAGAAAAGCAACCAATAGTCCTACCTAGGTGTAATGCCTATGAACCACGATAATGACAAAAATGACAAAAAAGGTATTCTCAAAGGTTCAACAGAGGCATTTATATCCTAGGAGTAACTGACAACCATATAATTGGACTTGAGGCCAATTCAAAAGGAGAGAATTCATGCCTGATATTGTAAACCTAGCTTACTACCTATATCTGATAAGGCCATGGACCCCAAAGAAAACCTATTATTGCCACTTCACTGAACCAGTATAATTTCAAATTATATTCTAAATGTAAGTATAGTTTTAATCATCCATCAAGAAAGCTTGTAGCTGGTCAAAATACAGAGAACAGACCATGGGGTACCCATCTCCAAATTACACATCTGTAACACAACCCCTACATCTAATACCAAAAAAGGAACATCACAGAAGGAGTGGGAGGTTCTAAGAGCCAGAGGACCAGGATGTCAGTGGAAAGATACCATCTTCTATATTTGACAGGGAGACTGTATCCACAAAATGTCAACATGCTAACATAGATGGGAGAAATCTCACAAGATTCCATCCCGAAATGAAGAGGTTCAGATAACTAATGGCTGCTGATAGAGGGAAAATCAGTTTTCTCTGGGGATAACCCCTTAAACACACATATAGAACACTACAATAACTCAGTAGGTTATATTTTGTGTATGTGCCTGCATGCACACACGCATGCATGCAAATAACTAAACAAGAGGCCAAAAATTTGAGGGATGATAGGCACAGGAGACACTGGATAGATTGGGAGTGTGTGTGATGCAAATACAGTACCACATATGAAAATCTTTAAAAATACAAGGCCATGTTCTGGATCACCGTGTTATTTTTCCCTCGTCTCCTCTCTTCCTCTCTCCCTTTCTGTCAGTACTAGGGATGGAACCCAGGGCCTTAAACATGTTAGGTGAGCACTCTACTGCTAAGTTATAGCCCAGTCTGTCTCCTATCCTACTTAGTTTACTTTGACACAGTATCTAAGTTGCCCAGGTTGGCCTTTAACTTGTTATCCTCCTGCAATCAGCCTCCCAGAGCTAGTTTACAGGCCTCTGGCACTTTGCCTACTTTTGCTTTGCTATGGTTGCTGCAAAAGATATAAAACAATACAAAACTCCTCTGTTTTATTGGTGTTGAGTGAGATGGACTTTGGACAAAGAAATATGATATCACACTATGTCTTTTAAAGCAACTACCAAATCATTTAAAAGTATATAAACAAAATACTAATGCACTTTCATATGTTCAAATAAACTGAAGACTCATCCTGAGCTCGCCCTTTATCTAACTGTGACCAGGAAGGTGAGTGGTGAGGCATGGGTCCTGTGGAGGTAGAGACAAGGCATGAAGGAGTCAGGAACCTGTTATACTCAGAACCAACAAGACACAAATCAGGTCATACACCTATCAACCTACCAGAACTTTGCTCCCACAGGAGAAGTGCACCCGCTTATAAGCACGGTCATCTTTCATATTTCTGTGAAGCACACACTTACCTTTCCAGATCCAAATACTGCCTCTTGGGCATATCTGATGAGACATTCTTTGCAGAACAAGTGAGCATCAGCGCACTGTGTCAGCTCCTCAAATGGAAACTCCCCATAGCAGCATCGGCATTCAATTAGCTGGCCATCCTGCAAGTCAAAAAAGATACATGAATGTCCCCATACCCTACATTCAAGAACTGAGGCCTCAACAAAAAAGTGTCTTAAAATGTACCTGCTATTTACAAACCACTTAGGAGTTTCTAGTGAACATTGCCATCCTCCCAGACACACAATGAGGTCAAAACTGAATCCAAATAACAAGTTTTTTTTTGTTTGGTTTTTCGAGACAGGGTTTCTCTGAATATCTCTGGCTGTCCTGGATTCGCTTTGTAGACCAGGCTGGCCTCGAACTCACAAAGATCCGCCTGCCTCTGCATCCCAAGTGCTGGGATTAAAGGCGTGCGCCACCACTGCCCGGCCAGTTTTTTTTTTTCTTCTGTCTAAACCTAGCTCAGAAGTTGGATACCATGGCAATATATGTAATTACAGTACTTGGACACTGAGAAAGAAGAACTAGAGTCTGAGGTCAGTCAGGGCTATGGAGTGAGACTGTCTCAAAAAATACATAAAGAAATAAAAAAAATATAAGCCCAACCCCGGATGTTAGTGCAACAATACACCAGAGCTAAAGACAGCAAGCAACTCTGTAACAGAGGCCGATGTGACCGTAAAAGGAAGGGTCAATGGTATGACACATTAGCCCAGAAGCTTTCTAAAGCTGGATTTTGTTCCTCTTGTGAGAAGACAAGAGTGTGGTGTGGTGGAAGTTTTGATTTCTTTAAAAACATGGTTGTGTTAAATGACTATATTCTTTGTTTTGGTCTCAAGTATGGGATATAGGGATGCTTTGTCCACTGCTGAAAATCAGACTCGTGGGAGGGGCATGAAAAGCATCCTAGTGGAAGAACTGTCATGTGTGGGGAACATGTTTTTTTTGAGACAAAACATCCTCTGATAGACGGCTGGCCTCCTTGGAGAGCGCATGATTTTGGTCAATACGACCAAGCAGGGAGCATGATGTTGGCCAATTAGAAAACATCCTTGTGTGGATTTTGAGGGAGTGTATATATAAGTAGAAATCCCAGAAACACAGAGAGACTTTTGCTTGGCATCACTTCTCATCGCTGCTTTGCTTCTAAATACTCCAGACAACACTTGGGGACTTGCTTTTGCCTTTGCTACTGAAGATCGAGGCCCAGGTAGGGCTGAAGAGACTGTGGCCCCAAACAGAGATGCAGCAACTGTTGTCACCACTGCATCTGTCTCTTCTAGACCTTCCCTGAAATTGCTGCTGCTACCTGTATGTGTATGCTGTTTGGCTGGACTGCTGGAATCCTGACAAATTGCCCCAAGGACCTATGTCTACACTCTGTCTCTACTAACACTTTTTTCTCCTGTACCTATGGTTGGTGGGCTGGAAAGGAGATAGAGCTCCTTTTATATAACAATATATAATAAATATGTAATTTACATAAACTATATATTTATAAATATATAAATATAAATATATAATATATTTAATAATTTAACAATAAATAGTTTAAAGTATGCCTTCAATGTGAAGAGATCATAAGCCAGCCCTTGCTTTTGGTTAAGAGACTGAGGAAAACAATTGAAGTTACACCCTTACATATGTGCAAAGATGTCATGTCAGTGCTCACTGATGAGACAGATCCAGTCAGCAGCCGTTCTCAGCCATGCTTAAAAAGGCCACTATGCAAGTTGGCAGATATAAATGGCATAGAAATCCCTGGCCCAAGGCTACATATGGGGAATCTGAGTTCTACATTTACTTCTAGGAACTGCCTAGTGGATTTCTGCTCATGCTCCATAAGAACATATCCACCCCCTTTAAGCGCTGCTTGGTCTGGTATGAAGATAGGCTCCTCTGGCTGATGTTACTGACTGTGACCTGAGTGAACTGCAAACTCACAAGTCAAAGAGGTAATTTTGCTCTCAAGACCTCAATGAGTACACCCAGAATAAATTAACCTGGAGAGATTTCAAAATACCTTTTGATACTGTTCTTCATTCATCTGCAGGGCAAGCAAGAAGTCTTCATGCTGAAGAACAAAAATATCAAACACTCAGATACAAATGCAGAAAGGAAACTATAAGCCCTGAGCATGGATTTCAATTTATGCACATTACTAACAGGTATATTTTAGCTTGTCTTTTGCTACTTGGTGGGTTCTTTTGTCTCCTAACAATATCTTCTCTGGCTCACTGCCTTCTATTTTCACTCGGCTCAATCTCCTTTCTGCATCAACTGCCCTCTTTCCTCTAACCCTATTCAAGGTTACAGCTGAGACCAATTTTATTAAAAAAAAAAAAGTGAAGGCCGTCTCCAGAGCCTTTTATAATTTTTATAAGTGATGTGGATTTCTTTCCTGGCTTCTCAACTTTGTCCCAAGCTCTTAAAGCTGCTAAACCACATTGCTCGATGACTGTGTCTTCAAATTGGGCTCTGTTCCAAATTCTTGGCTTCTTCTCTCTACCATGACAATCACTGCAATTGAGGACCAGCCTCTAGAACAGTTGTTACCAACCCTCTCCAGTCTTGGGGAATAATTCTATTTTGAGTAGCCCAATTATTTAGAGTTTGTTTCACATAGGATAAGTGCATCCCATGAGACACCACTGCTTTCTCAAACAGCCTTATGTCCATTATTTCTACAGGATGCCATCCCATTTCCTCATAACCTTATGGATTATCCCCATTATACGCTGTCTAACTATTGGGATTACCACTGGTGATTTTGTAATCCAGGAGTGCCTGTATTCAAAAGGTGCTGTAGATTTAACTCTGTCTCCTAAAAAGGGCTGTCTCATCTGACCATCTTTCTGCTTTTTTTCACTTCTTTGACTTGATTGCCCTTTGACACAGTTCCTCCCCCCTCCTCTTCTACCAGGGGGAAACTCCCTCTCTCTGGTTTACTCCCTGGGAATGACCTATTTGGCATCCAGGGTAGCTGGGATTATATGACCACACATGGATAACATTGGCATCTTAAAAATATGAGCCAAGGGAGACTGCTAAGTTACAACTGCTTGCTACAAATTTAACACAGTTCCAAAAAAAAAAAAGCAAATTCTATCTTTACAAGAAATGTGACCTGGGCTGGAGAGATGGCTCAGCGGTTAAGAGCACTGGCTGCTCTTCCAGAGGTCATGAGTTCAATTCCCAGCAACCACATGGTGGCTCACAACCATCCATAATGAAATCTGGTGCCCTCTTCTGGCCTGCAGATATACCTGCAGACAGAACACTGTATACACAATAAATAAATCTTTAAAAAAAAAAAAAAAAAAGAAAAACAAAACCCTGTCTCAAAAAACAAAAAATTATTTAAAAAAAAAAAAAAAGAAATGTGACCTAAGGTGATATACACCTTTAATCCCAGACAGAAGGGAGTGGATCTCTGTGAGTTCAAAGGCAGCCTGTTCTACATCGAGAGTTCCAGGACAATCAGTTCTACATAGAGAGACCCTGTCTCAAAAAACAAAAAAGGAAGCCGGGCGTGGTGGCTCACGCCTTTAATCCCAGCACTTGGGAGGCAGAGGCAGGCGGATCTCGGTGAGTTCGAGGCCAGCCTGGTCTACAAAGCAAGTCCAGGACAGCCAGGGCTGTTACACAGAGAAACCCTGTCTCGAAAAACCAAAAAAAAAAAAAAAAAGACCTAGGCTTGTATCTCCAGGAACTCAGAACGTGGGGCCACCAGAGCCTAGATCTTTTTATTAAATAGTTAATATATGTGCATTCCAGTTGAATTGAATGCTTAATAATATTTGGGAAAGTTACAGAGCTAAATGAAAGCCCTCTTTATTTTTGCTTCACCTGAAGAGAATGAAAGAACTTACTAAGTTCTCATATAGACCTCTTTAACACATGGCTGGCAAACTCAATCCGTGGAACTCACATGGCAGAAGGAAAGAACTAATGTGTCATGGTACATGTGTGCCAAAAACATACACATGTAAAATAAATAAACAATAAAAAAATTGTAAAAAGGGCTGGAGAGATGGATCAGCAGTTAAGAGCATTGCTTGCTCTTCCAGAGGACCCAGGTTCAAATCTCAGCACCCACATGGCAGTTCACAGCTGTCTGTAATTGCCGGGCATCGTGGCGCACGCCTTTAATCCCAGCACTCGGGAGGCAGAGGCAGGCCAATCTCTGTGAGTTTGAGGCCAGCCTGGTGTACAAAGTGAGTTCCAAGACAGCCAGGAATACACAGAGAAATCCTATCTCAAAAAACCAAAATCAAACCAACCAAACAAAAAAACCAAAATAGTTTTGTTTCTGTTTAAAACTGTTTCTACGGTAAAAATAAACCAGCAGAAAAGAAGCCTGCTTCATAAAGTATTAAAACTTGTTTCATTCCACAAATAAGCAAACAAAATGAATTAACTGATCAAGATAAAGTGAGGGGCTGGAGAGATGGCTCAGAGGTTAAGAGCACTGGCTGCTCTTCCAGAGGTCCTGAGTTCAATTCCCAGCAACCACATGGTGGCTCACAACCATCTATAATGGGATCTGGTACCCTCTTCTGTCCTGTAGGCATACATGCAGACAGAACACTGCATACAAAATAAATAAATAAATAAATAAAAAAGGTAAAGCGAGAAGGGAACAAACAAAACAAAATCTCAAAAACCTTTGTTGTGAGCTGGTTGAGGTATATCATATCATGCCTGTAACCTAGAGTTTAACATCAGTCTGGAACACATACTGAGTACCAGGCTAGACTGCCTTACAGTGTAACTTTGTCTCAAAAAACAAAACCAACCAAACAGCCGGGCGGTGGTGGCGCACGCCTTTAATCCCAGCACTTGGGAGGCAGAGGCAGGTGGATCTTTGTGAGTTCGAGGCCCGCCTGGTCTACAAAGCGAGTCCAGGACAGCCAGAGATATTCAGAGAAACCCTGTCTTGAAAAAAACCAAAAAAAAAAACCAACCAAACAACCAAAAAACTAAAAACCTAAACTTCACTGTGTCATTCATCACTCAAAAAGGGGAAAATCTGGGCTGGAGGTTGTAGCTTAGTGGCAGAGTGCTGTCTAACTGCGGCTCAGTCCTCAATATAGGGGAAGCAAACAAACCCTTCAACTCAAGACTCTCCTGCCTTAGCTTTCAGTGTTAGAGTCAGAGGTTTGAACAACCATGCTTTTCTTTAAAAAGGAGAACATGTGGTACTAGTGATGGAAGACAAGCTGAGCTATATCCCTAGTTCAAAGGAACTCTTAAAGTCGGCTGTGTACCACACCCTAACAGGAACACTCTAGAAACCCAGAACCATACTCCAAGATCACAGCACCGCTTCCTACCTCCGCCATCTCCTTCATTTTCTGCTCATAGAATTCCTGCTCTTGCTGCACAGCTGGAAGGAGGGCATGCTGGTCATAGGACCTACAATGTCGACGCTTGTTTTCCAGAAAGAACATCCTCTTTTCTATTTTTATGTTACCTAGAAGACATATAACAACGTGAAATCACAGGTACAACTATTCGCTAGGAATTCAGGCCAACCATTCTGTCTTCTGTAACTTAGCACCCCACTAGCCCTGAACAGGACAATATGGCTTTCCAAAACTCGTCTTGCAGCTGGAGACTGCATGCTTCATCATGCTAAATCTGTGGTAAGGCTTTTGTCCTGCCTCAGTTTTTCTTTGTAAGCACCAATTGCAAAGCCTCTCCTAATCTGACAGCACTGCAGTGAGGATACAGTTTATTACCCTTATAAGGACAGTGGCTTTCCAGTTCTGGACTATTGCAGACACAGCTAGAATGGCCTGTGTTTGTTTACTGGTCAATCTGTCAGTCAATGACATAGCCAGTTCTCACATCTCAAAAGCAGTGTTTGTCCATGACTGGCTGCATTTCTTGTTTCGAAATTCTCACTGCACAGCATCTTCCTGCTATAATGCACCTATGGAGGGAGGAAGCCAACACAACTGCAGCTACTGTTTACAAACTGTGTGTGCTGTCCCAACAGCCTTAATCAGTTACTCTGGTGCTTGTGGGGCTTCGTAAACAGCGAGTACACTGCGCCTACTACAGTGACCTCACAAAAAAAGGTACTAGGTTGCAACTTTATACACTACCACCACTCAGCTTCCAATTACCTTGTTCAAATTTGAAATCTATGAAAGAATACTGATTCATTTCTTTCCTCTTTTTCCGTTTTCCACTGGCTTCAGGTGACAGCTCCTGCCATTTTTTAATGGCATCAGAAAAGGCCTAAAATTTGAGAAAGGGAAAGGTTACCATCATAAAGAACATATGAACAGAAGGCAATCCCCAAATCTCATCCCCTCTCAGTGTCAGCTCTGCCCAGTATGACGACAACCCCAAAATGCTTTCTAACAGGTTAAAGGGGACACAAGGAAATGAAAGGGGTCTGTATGTGAGCACAAGCTAAGCCATGGGGTACTTACGAGCAGTAATCTGGTTCCACAGCTGTGACCTACAAGGCGTTTTGGTAGCAGTCTCTCTCTAGCCCCCAGTAAGCGTCCTTCCCTTGCACAGAAGGCTGTGCACAGTGCTGTGCGCTGCAGTCTGAAATCTTTGAACCAGTGCCCATCTCTTTCCCAACCCCAGCTTCCTCATTTCTTAGATTGTTTCCTATCAGTACTTAGAAAGACCTCAGTCCTCCTTCAGCTCTTACTTCCACCTTTACCTCTTTGTGGTCAAAGCAGCATCAGATGCTGTTTCACCCCCTACCCTCTCGTGATCAAAACTCAGAGACAGGCCATGCTTCTGACTCAACTCCTATTCAGTGCACATATTAACAAGGGGCTAAGCACACCCCTCTCCATGAGTCCTGACCTCCCTGGCAGCATGATGTGTTAATGTGCCCACCTGTTCCTCCTTACTCCTCTGCTGACCCACCCCAATGTGAGTTCTCTCTACTGCACAGACTCTAGATATCTTAATGTAGATTTGCCTTCTGAAAACTGGTAACTCTCAAAAATCCCATCGCCAGCCACATCTCTAACCTTTTCTGTCCACTCAACAACCTAATAGATGGGCTGCCTCACAAACATTACTCATTAGAGCGGCATCTTATTCTTCCTTGCAAGCCAGTTTTCAGTTTTCCACCCTCTAACAGACAAAGCTACATTCTTCCATGCCTTCTGTTATGACCTCTATAAACATACTGTAAACTATGAACATTTTCGTCTTTCAGAGTACATCTCAGTTGTTAAGAGCATACTTGTTTGCTTCTCTGCTTTAAGTCATTCCCTTTACCAGACTGAGTCTCAAGGACAAGGAAATGTTGCAGAGGTTTAGAGAGGAAGGGTTTGCCCAAGTCAAATCTCAAAAAAGTTAGATTTGCAGAAAGTGCAGTCTAGGAACTGAAGCTCCCTTCTTTGACAACGTCAGCTCGTATAGATTTGGAGGAACCCGAAGCCTGTGAAGGGCAAAATACCCATCATGTTACTTTTCTGTTCTCCTTTATCTGTGGAATTACCCATTTCCTCTTTCTGGAACTTCCTCATGCACCAACTTTAAAGTCACATCTTAGTACTCAGCTGCAAGATTATTATGACTCAACTCTGGACTGAAGATGACTTAGCAGTTAAGAACAATGGCTGCTCTTAGAGGACCTGGGCTTCATTTACAGCACCTACATGGTGGCTCACAACTGCCTGTAACACCAGCTCCAGGGAATCTGACACCTTCTTCTGGCCTCCCCAGGCACCAGGTAAGCATGTGCAGCATTAACATATATGCAGGCAAAACACTGATACACATTTTTTTAAAAAAAAATTTAAATATTTTATTTATTAGGTATACAGGGTTCTGCCTGCATGTACACCTCCAGGACAGAAGAGGGCACCAGATCTCATTGTAGATGGTTGTGAGCCACCTCGTAGTTGCTGGGAATTGAACTCAGGACCTCTGGAAGAACAGTCAGTGCTCTTAACCTCTGAGCCATCTCTCCAGCCCACTCATACACTTTTTTTTGTTTTGTTTTGTTTTTTGTTTTTTCGAGACAGGGTTTCTCTGTGTAACAGCCCTGGCTGTCCTGGACTTGCTTTGTAGACCAGGCTGGCCTCGAACTCACAGAGATCCGCCTGCCTCTGCCTCCCAAGTGCTGGGATTAAAGGCGTGCGCCACCACGCCCGGCTCACTTTTTTTTTTTTTAAAGTTAAAGATTCATTAACTTAAGCCAAAGGAAAGCACTCCACCTTTGAACTATAGCTACTTGCTAAAATTCCCACCATAATTGCATTTTACAAGTGAGGCCATCCAAGTAGAGGTGTTATTTGGAAGGTGAGCTCAGAGTTCCTGAATGGTGGTGCACTAACTTGGTTGCTCCTAAGGAGGAGAGGGAAGAAGCTCTGCCTGCACTGGAGCACTAAGGGAGTTGCTATCCCACTTACATAATGATTCTATATAGCAGTGGGGAAGTCCCCCTTAAAATGAACATTCATACTTGTCAGATATAAATTAAAGGAGTCTCCAAGTTCTCACTTTAACAGTTGTACAGCAATCAGCATTTCTGTTACGGCTGGCCAAATGCCTAGTTAATGCCGACCAGCTATAGTCAGACTGCAGTGTAGGGTGCTCTGTGAGCAGTGTCTGCCGATGCTCCCAGGCACCCAGGCTGCTCTCCTGCCTCCTAGTCATCTGTAGCACCAGCGATGTGAAGCATCTTTTCATCGAGGCTCTTCCCTGGCAGCCTTTCAGCTTTCCCAGCTCTCACATTTGCCTTTAGAGCACTTACCACACTGTGCCACTCAACAAACTAACAACTCTTTGGAAGGAAACTACTGTGTCCTGTTTTTCTGCCTTCCTTCCTTCCTCTTTAATAGTACTAGGGATGGAGCACAAGACCTTATGTATGGCAGGCATACGGTTTCCCACTGAGCTCTACTTTTACCCTACTTCTACAGATCTCCAGATCTTTAGGGTCAGCCTAGTTGGTACAAACTAGGAAGAAGACCTGACCAGGAATGACAGGAGCTGAAAAACAATATTCTTTTAGCTACTGTCTATTTTTTTTCCCTGAATTTATTTACACTTATAAACTAAACATCCATTCATTTGATAGTCAAGCATACAGTCAGTCTGGAAAGGTTTTTAAGACATCTAAAACAAGCCGGGTGTGGTGGCACACCCTTTAATCCCAGCACTCTGGAGGCAGAGGCAGGCGGATCTCTGTGAGTTCAATGCCAGCCTGGTCTACAGAGAGAGTCCAGGACAGCCAGGGCTACAAAACAAAAAGAAAAACAAAACAACAACAACAACAAAAGACATCTAAAACAAAGGCCAAAGTTACCTTAGATAACTAGAAGATGTGTGTGTGATAGAGAGACAGAGACAGATGGGGGGGGGGATCAAAAGGGCTTGATGGTGTACATCTGTATTCCCAGAACTTGGGGCCGAGGGCTGCTGAGGCAGGAGGAACCTTTCAAGCTAGAAGGCTACACAGCAAGTTCCTGTCTCAAGGGACAGAATGAGGAACATTACAATGGGCATGTTGATGCCTTGAAGAGCAAGGGACAGGAAGAGTGAAGGTGGGGCCACGCCACTCATGCAGAAGCTAAGATGACTATTAAAGCCACATGACAGGAGACATCTAGGAAGCCTGGGGAGTAGACATCTGGAGAGAGAACAAGTTAGAGAATAGATTCAAAGATGGCCTGCTCCAGTAGAGGCTTTAAATGTTCCTTTGAGGGACTGGAGAGATGGCTCAGCCGTTAAGAACACTGACTGCTCTTCCAGAGAGACACAGGTTCAATTCCCAGCACCTCCATGGCAGCTCACAACTGCTTGTAACTCCAGGATCTGACACTCTCATACAGAGATACATGCAGGCAAAATACCAATGCACATAAAATAAAAAAATTATTTTAAAAAATGTTCCTTTGATATTCCTGGAGCATGAGCTAGGGCAGGCGTTGAACAAATTGAACGAGATAGTCACATTTGCAGGAGAATAACTGAGAAAAAAGCTGAACAGGAAATCAATTTTCAAGCTGGTGAAGTTCACAGGCCTGCATATGCAAACCAAGACAGCCATCATGGTTAATCTTGGTTGAGTTCGGAATCAACTAAAAGAAAATCCCCCGGGGCAGACATATACGGGTATTTCCTGGAAGAAATTTCCAGGACATTAACTGAGACCCATTCCCAGCCTGGGTAGCACCTTCCAGCAACAGTCTAGATATAAAGAGGCCCAAGGGAAAAGCTACTGATTCTTAACTTTTTGGCTCTGCTACTTGAAGAGTGTGTCTAGCCTGCTGCTGCCACTGCCACCCTTAATTTTAACTACAAAACCCCCTGAGAACTCAAGAAAGAAAACATAGTAAAGAGTACATTATTCATCTTAGTAGCGAATATAGTCCCAAAGTCATAATAAAGAAAATCCTGAAAACAGAGATTTACCAAAAAGTAAGTGCATCAAAAAGGGTGTGTTAATCCTAGCACTTCAGAGGCAGGGGTGGGCAGATCTGTTTGAGACAAGCCAGGTCTACGAGCAAATTTCCGGCCATCCAGAGCTACACAGTGAGATCTCCTTCTCCAAAAGCAAGAAGGCTGAGGTGGTACACTCTTTTTTTTTGGCTTTTCAAGACAGGGTTTCTCTGTATAGCCCTGGCTGTCCTGGACTCAATTTGTAGACCAGGCTGGCCTCGAACTCGCAAAGATCCGCCCACCTCTACCTCCCAAGTGCTGGGATTAAAGGCGTGCGCCACCACCGCCCGTCTTTTAGTCTCAGAATTTGAGAGATAGAAGCAAGGGAATCTCAAGATCAGTTGGTTTATGCAAGTTCCAGGCTACACTGTGAGACTGTCTCAAAAAAAAAAAAAGGAAAAATGTGTACATGTGTATGGCCTCCTTATTACAACGAGAGAACTGCAAACAGTTTTCAAAATGATCTACTAAGCATAAGCCTGTGGTCAAAACATGAAGACAAATGCTATAAAACAGATCAAAGAGCTGAGCTGCCTCAAGAGAGAAGCAGCCTCCAGCCTGCCACTTTAAAACTGCATACAGGCATTTAAACAATATTTGATCTTTTAAAAAAGAGCTATTTTTATTTTATGTGTATGCAGGTTCTGCCTACATGTATGTCCGGGCCCCAAGTGCATGCAGTGCCCTCAGAGGCCAGAAGAGGGTGCCAGACACTCTGGGGCTTGAATTACTGACAATTAAGTGTATTAGGACAGTAACTTGCTTACTGAAACTACATGAGCCAGGTACCAGATCACAGCTTTACACAATTATCTAGTTCTTCTCAGGGATGTATAAGAGGTCTTTTCTATACTATAAGAAACTGAAGCTCAGTGTGTACCAGACATTTGCTCAAATCTCAGATTGGTAAGCAGCAGAATCTGAATGTTTGAATTCAAGGGGAGAAAAAGGTAATTTTTCATCTAGAAATTTAGAGAATATGCAGGTGACATAGGGACCAGCTGGTGACATCTGGAGGTACAGATGACAAAAAAAAAAAAAAAAAAGAAAAAACCCAGACTCTTGAAATCTATAGTATAAAACTGCTTTTTCTTCAACAAACAAGCTTCAAGAAAAAACAAAGCGGGAGGAGACACCGAGAAGCTATGGGTAAAAAACAGCAAGTTGAGCTTGGAGCTCGGCATGCTCAGACAAGCTAAGGACTAGGTCACACACATCACACTCCAGGCACCTGTTTCCCAATGCACATATCACCCCAAAGGGCCTCATGGAGATCTGGGATTCCCTGCTTCTAAGTAGCACTTCTTCTCATTCAGTGCTTCCTGATCACAGCTACTTCTCTTGACAAACTCTGAAGCTTTTTGCCACCACAAGACACCCCAATCTCTGTAATCTATACTTCTTCTGTCTCTGCAGGAGAATCAGGAATGACCCCAAAAGGAAGTCCAAGGGCGTACCTTTCGGGTGATTGCATAGTGTCCTTTGAGCTCATGTAGGGCCCACTTGATGTCCTGGCTGCTGAGCATCTTGAAATCAGCCATTAAGAGGTCAGCAGCTTGGATGAAGCAGCGCTGGTCAAGTGGAGTCAATTTGGAATAGTCAAAAAAGTCTACTTTCGGCAACTGAAATGAGACAAAAAGCATGTAAGTTAGAGGTGACGTAGCACATTCCTCCGCAAAGGGGGTGACAGACACTGGACAGAAGGCTTAACGGTTAGGAACATTTGCTACTCTTCCAGAGGAGCTCACTTTGATTACCAGGACACACATTAGGCAATCATAGCTACCTATGACCCCAATTTCAGGGAATCCAGTACATCTTTTGGTCTCTATGGGTACCTGCATGCACATTATGGTACACATACACACACATGCTCAGTCCCCACTCCACAAAAGATAACAAATAAGACAGGCGGTGATGGTGCATGCCTTTAATCCCAGCACTCAGGAGGCACAGGCAGAGGTAGAGGCAGAGGCAGGCAGGTCTCTGAGTTCAAGGCCAGCCTGGTTTCCAGGACAACCAGGGCTGCATAGAGAAACCTTGTCAAGAAAAAAAAACTAACCAAACCAAACAAACCTTCAAAAAAGGATATATTACAGGAAAGAATCTTGTTTGTTCTCATAATCACTCCATAAGGTGTCCAGACAGAAACAAAACTGAAGAAATGGTACATGTCTGTAACTCTGGCACTAGAAGTCTGAGGCAGGGGGATGGTGATGATGAGTGTAGCAGAGGCTAGCAGAGACTACACACTAAGAAATCACCAGGCGTGTGATGGCGCACGCCTTTAATCCCAGCACTCGGGAGGCAGAGGCAGTCGGATCTCTGTGAGTTCAAAGCCAACCTGGTCTACAGAGTGAGTACAGGACAGCCAGGGCTACACAGAGAAACCCTGTCTCAAAAAAAAGGAAAAAAAAAATAAGGAAATCACTGGGAGGGAGGTTATACCACACAACATACTCAACATTAGTTTAGATCACAATTATTGACTAATAATTAAAGTTTTAAACTTTTGATGTCTTGATATGGAATTTGGCTACATAGTTTGAACATGAATCCTTTAAGAATGGTTATCTATATGCTGAAGTATTTGCAGGGAAGTACAGAAAGGCTTTTGCCACTCAGGATGAAAGCATTCTAACAAACGGCGATAGAAGACAGAGACAACAGAGTAGCTATGAGAAGATTTTAACAGTGCTAGTGGTAGGTATACCAACAATTCATGCAAAGTATTTCAATTTTTACATACATTCACAATTATAAAACGTTAAGAAAAACAATTAGAACACAAAACATTTTGACTGAGTCTTTTCCCTTTTCAGGAACTTGTGCTGTAGGATTAAAGGCACAGGGATTGGCTTAATTCTTTTTTTTTTTTTTTAAGTTTTTCAAGACAGGGTTTCTCTGTGTATCCTTACTGTCCTGGACTCACTTTGTAGACCAGGCTGGTCTTGAACTCACAGTGATCTGCCTGCCTCTGCCTCCTGAGTGCTGGGATTAAAGCGTACGCCACCACACCCGGCCCTTAATTCTTTATGAGAATGGGAAGATAAAAGTAACAATGAAAAAAAGGAGTCTAGGGAGATTTCCAGGGAGGTTTGCAAACACTCTGAAATCCTATTTTTCTCCTACTTGTCTTTGAAGTCCTGTGCTAACAGCATTTCTTTGTTCTATTCAAGATGACAAAGAAGGCAGCAATAGAGCAGATGAGGTACAGGGGTAGGTAGAGCCACAAGGGATACTTGCCTTTACATCATCCTGGCTGGCAAGCAGGCTGCTGTTGGGGTGGATAATAATTCGGTCTTCTCTCTTTGGATAATCTGGGTTTTCCAGAAGAAAATTACAAAGCCTGCAAAAAACCTCACACAATGTTACTTTCACAATACTTTTTCCAAATCCCATACCTGCCCACTGAGTCATATAAAATACTTGAAAAAAAATGTCTCTAGAGACACAGGACTAAATTGATGTATCAGTGGTGGCACACTTCTGTGATCCCTACACTCAGAGAGTTGAGGCAGAAGGATCTCAAACTTGTCACTGTTTCAGCTTAGGGGAAAAAAAAAAAGAATCAAGATGCTGTACCCCAGCTGGGTATGGTGGTGCACACCTTTAATCCCAAAACTTGGGAAGCAGAGGCAGGTGGATCTCTGTGAGTTTCCAGGCCAGCCTTGTCTATGAAGCGAGCCCAGGACATCCAGGACTAACCAGAGAAACCCTGTCTTGAAAAGCAAGAAACAAACAAACAAACAAAGGTGAACAGCTGTACCCCAGCACAACAACTAAGCACATGAGGTGTCTGGCTTCATGGCAGGCACACACTTAACCCAACGCGCAGGAGACGGCAGCACAAGACTTTGAGGTCTTGTATCAGCTGAGGCTACACAGCAAGACTCCAGCTGAAACAAAAACAGTGAGCGCACTAACAACTGTGCACTCCTCTGCTTATCTCCAAGAGGAAGCCACTGAGTAACATTTAAACTGCATGGAACAGGACAATATAGAAAGAAGGTAGCTATTCTTCAAGAACACTATGAGCATATAAATGGGAACAAGTGTGTATTCACACTAACAATCAAACAGACTTTTGATTACTGAGTAAATAAATGAATTCTGACACGTCAATGCGCCGGGCGGTGGTGGCGCACGCCTTTAATCCCAGCACTTGGGAGGCAGAGGCAGGCGGATCTTTGCTAGTTCGAGGCCAGCCTGGTCTACAAAGCAAGTCCAGGACAGCCAGAGCTGTTAAACAGAGAAACCCTGTCTTGAAAAAAAAACAAAAAATAAAAAAATAAATGAATTCTGACACGTCAATGCCCTTTGGAAGTCTGCGGTAAAGCAAGCTTCCAGCCATGGAGTCAGGCTCAGGTCATTAGCTAACTCCAAGACTGATGAGCAGACCATATCTTCCTAGAACAGACTCTTGTCATAAAAAAACTCATGAGGTCGGGGAAGAGGACAGGAGGGTGGGACTGGAAGGGGGAGTAGGGAGGGGATTGCGATTAAGATGTAACTTGAAGAAATAAAAAATAAATAAAAACAAACAAAAAAATCTCATGAGGCTTTCTCTATTCACTGGTGAATATATTTCCCTACATCACTGTTGAAATACTTCAAAGCTAAGGTAAGGTAGCACAAGCTAACCTACAATGACACATCAGTGTGAAGACTCAAGCCAAGTCAACTACCCAGTCTCTTCACCCAGTAATGAAGCCAAACAAGGCTGGTCAGAGGAGAGCACAGCAGTCAGTGCCTAGGCTGGGCTCAAGAGCACAGTGTCAGCTCATAGGGAACTAAGATTTCCTCTGTGGGGCAGGGGACTGTTATGTAGGGACACTCCACTCCAGAGGAGTAGGATGGAGGGGATGGGGGTAGAGGGCGGTACTGTGAGGGGTGGAAAGAAGACACTGTGATGGAGCTGTAACTTGAAGTAATAAATAAATATTTAAAAAAAAAAAGATTTCCTCCGTTCCTTGCTTGGGCAGACTTACAGAATGACCTCTTCCCTTTCACCCAGCTCCTTTCTTGTCCAATGTCAGCCCTAACAGTATGACAGATGTGGTCAGAAGAGAACAAAGAAAAGGTGTCTCTTTCCAGGCTTCTCTTCTTTCCCAGGTGGCAATGAGAGGACCTACAAGGTGTATCATATGTTGGGGACAACGAGAAACTGGATATGGTAGCATACACTGTTAATCCTAGCACTCAGGAGGCAAAGGGAGCTGAGTTCTAGGCCAGCCAGGGCTACATAGTAAGACTCTGTCTCAAAAAACAGGATCATTAGAGGCATGAAAACTACTTGCATGTATCTCTTCAAGCTGGTTCAGGGCCTTTCTTCTAGTCCTAGACAAATGCTGTATGATTTCATAGATATGAGATGCCTAGAATAATCAAATTCCCTGAAACTAAAAGAGCTCTGGGACTGGGAGGTGATGAGGAAGTTAAATGTTCAATGGACAGTCTCAATTTGAGAATATGATACGATTTATAAGGATCAATAGTTGAGAGGGCTACACAATAATGAGAAATATATTTAATGTCATTTAAAGAGAAAATGGCCGGGCCGGGCGGTGGTGGCGCACGCCTTTAATCCCAGCACTTGGGAGGCAGAGACAGGCGGATCTTTGCGAGTTCGAGGCCAGCCTGGTCTACAAAGTG
This sequence comes from Lophiomys imhausi, assembly GCA_907164525.1. Taxonomy (NCBI): domain Eukaryota; kingdom Metazoa; phylum Chordata; class Mammalia; order Rodentia; family Muridae; genus Lophiomys; species Lophiomys imhausi. The sequence goes on from CAJQZJ010032807.1 coordinate 3,396,605, forward strand.
AGTCCAGGACAGCCAGGACTACACAGAGAAACCCTGTCTCGAAAAACCAAAAAAAAAAAAGAGAAAATGGCCAAAAAGAGAAAAGGGAGTGTGGAGGTTTGAATAGGTATGGCCCCCATACACTCATGTGTTTGATGCATGGCCCACAGTGAATGGTACTAGTAGGAGGTAAGGTCTTGTTGGAAGAATCATGTCACTGTGGGGGCAGGCTTTGGGGTTTATGCTCAACCTCCACCCAGTATGGACATTCAGTCTCCTTGGTGCCTGTGAATCAAGATGTAGAACTCTCAGATCCCTCTCCAGCACCATGTCTGCTTGCACGCCACCATGCTTCCCACCATGAGGATAATGGACTAAACCTCTGAACCTGTAAGCCAGCCCCAATTACATGTTTTCCTTTATTTATTTATTTATTTTTGGTTTTTCGAGACAGGGTTTCTCTGAATATCTCTAGCTGTCCTGGACTCACTTTGTAGACCAGGCTGGCCTCGAACTCACAAAGATCCGCCTGCCTCTGCCTCCCAAGTGCTGGGATTAAAGGCGTGCGCCACCACCGCCCGGCTACATGTTTTCCTTTATATTTTTGGTTGTGAGCCTAGCCTTTAACGGCTGAGCCATCTCTCCAGCCCATGTTTTCCTTTATAAGAGTTGCTGTGGTCATGGTGTCTCTTCACAGCAATGAAACCCTCACTAAGACGGGGGTGGGGGGGGGGAGAGAGAGAGAGAGAGAGAAAGAAAGCATGCTGGAATACTTACACATTCAAATCATAGTAATTTTTCAAATGAATTATTTCTTTAACATATCCATTTGCTACATCTGGAAATCTTGCTTCCTAGAAAGAAGTAAATATTATTTATATTTATTTATATTTTGTTCCTTAGAATGGCTCTGGAAGGCAATAAAAATCAAATTCCAGAAAAGTTATAAAATGCCTAAATGCCAGGCCTAAATGTCAGGTGTGGTGGTGCACACCTTTAATCCCAGCACTTGGGAGGCAGAGGCAGGAGGATCTCTGTGAGTTTAAGGCCAGCCTGGTCTACAGAGTGAGTTCCAGGACAGCCAGGGCTACCCAGAGAAACCCTGTCTTGAAAAACCAATCCCAGAAAAAAAAAAAGGAGCTGGAGAGATGGTTCAGAAGAGCACTGGCTGCTCTTAGATACCGGGGTTCAATTCCTCACACCAACATGGCAGCTCACAATTGTCTCTAACTCCAGTTCTAGGGGATCTGACACTCTCACACAGATATATATATGCAGGCAGAACACTAGTGTACGTTAAATTTTATATATATATATATATATATATATATATATATATATATGAGCCCCTAGTTCCCAGATTAGAGGCACAGATGAGGCCTAGGAATGCCTTAGAGGTCCATCTATCCTCTGTCTCATTCTATAGTTCCAGTCTCCATTCTTCCAACAAATACTGAGTATGCAGGCCAGAGATGAGAAAGGCACAATCCTCATGCCTGGTTTCAAACTCACACCTCACAGGGTCAAATAAAAATGCCTGGTGAATTAGGAATAAAAGATTCAGGGAAAGCGAGGGGCGGTAGCAATTGACTTTAACCCCAGCACTCAGGAAGCAGAGGACAGAAGATCTCTGTGAGTTCAAGGCCAGCCTGGTCCACGAAGGGAGTACAGGACATAAAGAAACCCTGTCTTGACAAACAAAAAATAACAAAAAAAGATCCAGGGAAGGCAAACACCAGCTGACCTCAGAAAACAAAGACTTGCTTTGCTCTTTACTGAAGATATCCTATAGAATCATGGGCATTAAAACGACTGGTGCAGCTGGGCATGGTGGCACACGCCTTTAATCCCAGCACTCGGGAGGCAGAGGCAGGCGGATCTCTGTGAGTTCGAGGCCAGCCTGGCCTACAAAGAGAATCCAGGACAGCCAGGGCTACACAGAAAAACTCTGTCTCGAAAAACCAAAAAAAAAAAAAGACTGATGCACTGGAAACAGAATGTTACTTTTTTTCAGTTGTCAGAGATTTATAATGCCCACAGAAGTTAGTGGCTGCTGGATTAAATGGTCCAGATCTAGGAAATTCAATAAATAGGAACATTAGGCCTTTGACAAGAGGAGCTTACAGGAATGCCAGCACCTGGCACCATGATGTTCATAGCACCAAGAGCACTTCCTGGAGGTAGAGTGTACAGTCTGGGTTGCAGGTTGTAGAGATATTTGGATTCCTTTCTTTTACCCTAAATAGGTACTTCTTAGGAAAATAAAGTTTACGCAAAGCATTTCTTTGTCTACTGCAATGACAGAAAACAGTAAAATGTCAGTATTAACAATACAGCATTATTTAGGGCTGGAGAGATGGCTCAGCAGTTAAGAACAGTGGCTGTTCTTCCAAAGGGCTCAGGTTCAAATCCCAGCACCCACATGACAGTTCACAGCTGTCTGTAAATGGTCGGGTGTGGTGGCTCACGCCTTTAATCCTAGCACTTGGGGGAGGCAGAAGCAAGGCATATCTCTGTGAATTCAAGGCCAGCCTGTTCTACAGAGTGAGTTTTAGGGACGGCGGGGGTTGTAAAAAAAAAAAATTTTTCCCCCCCCCCCCCCCCCCCCGCCAAAAAAACCCAATACAGCATTATTTAAATCATAATAAAATTAAATAAACTTACTGTTTCTTTCACTAATAGTGCAATGAATTCTTCATCCACTTCAGCATCTTCTTGTCTCCACATGTTTTTCAAATCGGCCTCCCGAGATCGTGGCAGGGGGAAGGCAGGCCCAGGGTCTTCATCAATCGCTAATTGCTGGTCTTCAAATTCTCCTAGAGGATGGGCTGGCTGTGGAGAAGCAGGACCTGGAATCCCCTCCTGCTGGGGTTCTGGCCTTGGAAAAGCTGGCTCTGGAAAATCATGGGGCAAGAACAATGGGCCCATTTCTTCAGAATGCCGTTCTTGGGGCACAGCCTGGCTTGTTCTCTCCTGAGGGAGTGGATCCAGAGGCAGTGGATTCAGAGCCTGGAAGTATGGATGGTCATGCCAGTATTCGTCTTCAATTATCTGGTCATCTACTGAGGCAGTTGGCTCTCCAGGATTTGATAAGAGATCCGTCTCTGAGTCTTCAGATGATTGGTTCTGAACTTCCAAAGGCTCACTTTCTGAGAAAAGAAGGTCATTTTCTCCCAATATAATGGCTTTCTGCTCCAATCTGGGGTTGACAACATTGTTTGCTGCCTGCTTATTGCTTGGTCCAGGTTTGGCTTCTTCTTTTTTGCCACTCTCAAGATCCAGAAATTCCCCGTATTCATCCTCAGAATCATCCTGTGCCCCAGAACCAAACAATGAGTTGTTACAAAAGGAAAAATAGCTGTGGATATCTGCTTCAAAGTCTGCTCTAGACTTTCTAGGCCTTTCTTCTCCCAATCTGTTCAGATCTTGCCACTGGGCAGCAGGTTTGATGAGATTGGGTCGGGATGTCTGAGGTCTATGTGTCTAAGAAAAAAATAAAATTTTAATAATAAAAATTCAATTTCTTTCCTGTATCTATGCCTGCTCTGGACTTATATTGAAAGGACAGGAAAGAAATGAAACCAGAAGCATCCCCTGAGAGAAAAAAACTATTGCAACTTTTTATTAAAATAAAGGTATGGAGGGTCTCACTATATACTCCTGGATGGCCTCTGATAGAAATCTATCCGCCTCTGACTTGTAGGTGCTGTAATTAAGGGTATGCACCATGATGAATACTACTCACATTTATTTTAATACTGAAAATTGGTCATACTACAGCATATACATGTGTGTGTATCTGTGTGTGTGTGTATATATATGAGACTCCTAGTAGAGGTTGGGGAAGACAGTTCACTCTGGTGGTTAAAGTGTTTGACACAGAAGCACAAGGAACTGAGTTTAATGCCCAGCACACAGATAAAATGCTGGGTGGGGGTAGTACATGTGTGTGATCCCAATGTCAAGGAGGCAGAGACACACAGATTGCAATGGCCTTCTGGCCATACAGTCTAGCCAAAATGGTGAGTTCTGGGTTTACTGACACACAGTACCTCAAAAAAATTAGATGGAGAACAACATGGGAAGACAGAAAGTCCTTAAGGTTTCCACATGTGTATGTAAGTAAAAGGGCCCTCACATTTGTCACATATTCATAACACACACACAATGCTGAAATCACTAACCACTGGGAAGTGTAACAAAGCCACAAAAATTAGTATCATCTAGCCATACTAAAAAAGGTATAGGCAAAAACATAGAGAATATTATAGAAGGTAGTAGGAATGTAAAATGGTATAGTTGCTGGTAGGATTCAACAGTTTCTACGTGATGCAGCAACTCTACTTCTTGCATACGAAATTATATAGTCACACACAAACCACATGAATGTTTACAGCACAATTACACATTATTCATGATAGTCAAAAAGTACAATTCATAAACAAGATGTATAGCTCTCAATATACACTAAAACCATTTATGCAATCTAAAAGCATGCACAATATGCTTGCAGCCATTAAGTTATAATGTGATAATTAAGAGGATAAACATGCAGCCTATGAGTTGGAGGCCAGCCTGGTCTACAAAGTGAGTTCCAGGACAGCCAGGGATACACAGAGAAACCCTGTCTCAAAAACCAAACCAAAACAAGACAGTGAGGATAAACACATAATGAAAGGGTAAGGTTGTAAGGGAACCACATAAAAATTGAAGCATGTCAAACATGACAAAGCAAAGAGAGGACTACTAAATACCAAAGCAGAAGCCCATGACTGAGAAGACAAATGGGAGCACAACCAGGTGAACTTCAGAGCTGTTGCTTAAAGAGAAGGAGTAAAACCAAGAGAATGGGCTGGAAAGATGGCTCAGCTGTTAAGACTTATTTGCTGATCTTCTAAAAGACCAGTTTGGTTCTGAGCACCCACATCAGGCAACTTATGAAGGCCTGTGACTCCAACGCTTCTGATGTCTTTTGGCCAAGCACACTTGTACACTCTCACATTCATTCTCACAGATAGACACATAAATCTTTTTTTTTTTTTTTGGTTTTTCGAGACAGGGTTTCTCTGTGTAGCCCTGGCTGTCCTGGAGACACATAAATCTTAAGAAAAATTATTTAAAAAGGAAGGAAGGAAAAACAATGGTTAGTTTATCAAATCAAGAAAATAGCTGGGGGCATGGTGGTGCATTCCTTTAATCCCAGCACTCAGGAGGCAGAGGCAGGGGGATGTCTGTGAATTCAAGGCTAGCCTGGTCTACAAATTGTGTCCAGGGCAGCCAGGACTACGCAGAGAAACCTTGTCTCAGAAAAAAAGAAAGAAAAGAAAAAAGAAAACAGGAGAAATGCCATGTGTGGTAGTGCACATTCTTAATCCCAGCACTCAACTCAGGAGACATAGGTAGGTAAGTCTGTAAATTCTGAGCCAGCCTATTCTATTTAACAAGTTTGGACTATATAATGAGACTCTGCCTTTAAAAAAAAGAGAGAGAAGCCGGGCGGTGGTGGCGCACGCCTTTAATCCCAGCACTTGGGAGGCAGAGGCAGGCGAATCTTTGTGAGTTCGAGGCCAGCCTGGTCTACAAAGCGAGTCCAGGACAGCCAGAGCTGTTAAACAGAGAAACCCTGTCTCAAAAAACCACAAAAAAAAAAAGAGAGAGAAAAGAAAGACAAGTGGGGACACAAATATTTAAAATAGAAAAAGAAATCAGAAAAACTACAGTAAAAGTAAAAAGAACAGGCTTTAAGTTTTTTTTCTATTTATATATACAAAACCATAAAGAAATAAAGAAAACTTATAAACTATTCTCATAAAGCCAGCATCAAGTTCCTAAAAATGTTATCAAGAATAGCATATGTGCCTGGGCGTGGTGGCAGTGGATCTCTGTGAGTTCAAGGCTGGCCTGCTCTACAAAGTGAGTCCAGGATAGCCAAGGATACACAGAGAAACCTTGTCTCGGAAAAAGGAAAAACAAAAACAAAAAAAGTGGGGCTAGAGACACCTAAGAACTATGAAGGAATTAGGCTCTATGTGATAGTAAGGCACATTGTATATAATACAGTAATTGCAAACAATTGAGAGTAATAATGTGTTGACAGAGATAGGGTACAGAAACAGATCACATACAGCTCTAACGCTAGAGACAGATGGACACAGATGTCCTCATTATGGATAGTTTGAAAACACTCACTTCTGTCAGGATGACATCGTTATCCAGGTCGTCTTCATGTTGCTCAGTAGTCGGGGTAACCAGCATTGGAATCACTTCTTCATCAGAGGAGTCAGATATGGTGATGGGCCCATCTCTGACACTCATCCATTCTACAAGGAGTTAGAAAACATGATCACTGTGGGGCCAGCATGAGCACATTTTGTCCCTACATTCACTGTTGGCCCAAAACATGTTCAAAGCTTACCACCCCAAGTGCACACAGACTCAAGCAGTAAGAACTGTTTCCATGTTGATTTTTCCCATAACACTGAGAGATGCCAAGCAAAATGCTCAGGAAGTATCAACCTCTTCTTATGTTCGGTGGGAGAAATCTCAAGTTTTGTTTTGTTTTATGACAGGATCTATAGCCATGGCTGGCTGGCTTGATAGTATGTCAAATTTCTGGCAATCTTCCACTTCAGCCTTTCGAGGACTAGGAATGCAGGCATTTAATGTGTTCATAGCAATCTTTTCAGCTGGGAGCATTGGTGCATGCATGCCTGAGATCCTAGCACTCAGGAAGAGCAGAGGAATGCAAGGCCATCCTTCTAGGCATAGAAAGTGCTAAGCCAGCCTGCGGGAGTGAGACTTTGCCTCAAAAAACAAACACAAACCACCTCTCCTGAAGGAGCTGTCCCCAGGCCAAACTGCAAAGTTCTTTTTTTTATATATGAATTGTTTTATTATGACATTGCCATAGAACTGCCAGTTTCTTTAGAGTCCCCATGTTTACTCCTCATAGAAATGAAACTGTTCTGTTAATTTAAACCATATTTAAAAGAATTAGCACTCAAAAATATTACTATATTCACTTAAGATTTAAAAATCAGCTTACTTTACACATAAACTATGTAAGGAAGCATTTCCATTTGAATCTAGCAATCATCTGGCACCTGTGACACTGGGCCATTTAACCTGCCTGCTGTCCTTTAAACGGAATCACAGCTGGATAAATACAAAGACCCAGTTCTGCAAGTGAAGACGGCTGACAGTAATTGTTGCTCTCTCTGTTCTGTTTGTGGACGTGTGTAGATCCATCTGTGGAGACTGTTTTTCCCACTGTGAGGATGATACCTGTTCTTATCTTTTCCTTATAGAAAAAGTGGTTTTTTTTTTTTTTTTGTTTGTTTTGTTTTTGACTGTGGGGACCACAAGCCCTTGTGTGTGCAGGCCAGAGGACAAGTATCAGGTGTCCTCCTCAATTACTCTCCACCCATTTTCTGAAGACTCCCGGCACCTGGAATTCTTTCTACTTCAGCCTCACTGACTGGCCAGTGAGACCTTGTCTCAGAGCTCGCAGTACTAGGAGTACACACAGACACTGCTGTGCCTGGCCCTTTAAAATAAACAAATAAATGAATGAATGAATGAATGAATGAATAAATAAATAAATAAATATTTGTGGCACATGTTAGCACATGAGTTCTTGTATGAGAGTGACACCAGGGCATACAACTTGTGACACAGGAGAACATCAGCTGTCATTAGTCCTTGCTTTCCATCTCGTCTGAGATCTCTTGTTCACTGCTGTGTATAGCATACTCGCAGGCCTGCAAGCTTCTAGACACTCTCCTGTCCCCACCTCCCACCTTGCTATAGAACCAGCAGGATTATAAACACGCACTGTCATGTTTAGCTTTATGTGGATTTTGGGGGATGGAGAGGAAACCAAACTCAGGTCCTGCTCGGTCAGCAATTTAACTTACAGAGTCACCTTCCAGGGCTCTGTGCACTCTGGGCAAAAGCACTATCACTGAGCCATATCCCTAGCCCTAACTTTTGTTTTTCCTTTTAGACAGGGTGTTACACTAAGTTCAGGCTCACATGGATTTCACTGTGCAGCCTACGCAAGTAAACATTACAAATCAAGAATTTAACTCCATGAACTGTTACAACTTTGACAAGTTCAGGGAATATCTCTAGCCCATTAGCAGCTTTCTTGTGCCTCTTCCCATCACTGCCCTCTGTCCTCAAGGGGAGGAGATTACACATTAGTTTTGGTTGGCTGTAAGCAGGGATTCTTCTGTGTCTGGCTTTCTTGCAAATCACATGATTGATTTACATTTATAATTCTGTGGCGACAGTTCTCTTTGCTACATGTGAATATATCATAAATAATTCATTCTTCCCTTGATGGACATCTGAGATGGTGCTGTTTTATAATGCTTTGGTGTGCTCATTTCAGTTGGGAACGTTCTAGGAATGGAAATGCTGAGTCACAGTGTAAGCATATGTTCAATCTTCACAGACAAATTGTATTGCTAAGTTGGTGCAACAGAGACACATGGTCTACAAGGCAGTACTGACTATTTGGACCTTTATATTTGCTGATCCCTGACTTGCACTCTTAATTCCCAGCTTTACTTGCTATATAATACATGCATTTCTAGGCCTTAAATTTTCTTTAAGACATAGATTTCCATTGTGATAGGTTTGTCTGAAGTCTATTCTTGTTTTTGTTTTGTTTTGTTTGAGACAGGGTTTCTCTGTATATCATAGGCTATTCCGGAACTTAATCTGTAGACCAGGGTGATCTTGAACTCGGATATCCACCTGCCTCTGCTTCCCAAATTAAAGGTGTGTGCCATCACCACCCAGCCTGAAGTCTATTCTTTTTCCTTTTTTTTTTTTTTTTTTTTTTTTGGTTTTTCGAGACAGGGTTTCTCTGTATAACAGCTCTGGCTGTCCTAGACTCACTTTGTAGACCAGGCTGGCCTCGAACTCACAGAGATCCGCTTACCTCTGCCTCCCAAGTGCTGGGATTAAAGGCGTGCGCCACCAACGCCCGGCCTGAAGTCTATTCTTATCTTCCATATATACAAGGATTTTCTAATAAGAACTTGTAGGGCTGGGGAGATGTCTCAGTCATTAAGAGCACTAGCAACTCAACCAGAGGTCCTGAGTTCAATTCCCAGCAGTTACGGCTCACAACTGTCTGTAACAGGATTCAATGCTCTCTTCTGTTGTGTAGTCATACATGTAGACAAACACCCAAATACATAAATCAATCACTCAATTTTAAAAACAATACTACCTTGTAATTGATTTAAGTTTTAATTCCAATATGCTGAGCAAAAGAATTCTAGCAAAAAAAAAAAAAAAAAGTGTACTGTGGTTCCACTTGTAGAAAACTGAGTAGTGACACAAAGTAGATTAGTGGCCTCTGATGCCAAGATGGAGTGAGTAAACAAGCACACAGCGATCTTCATATGGTGGCAGAAATGGTCAGGTCACAAATCTAAGGATGCAAGTTTGTTTTTCAGAACTTTCAAGAAGACTTAAGAGATTGGTACAACAAAAGTTGCTGATAGAGCTGAATGTGGTGTAAATAAAAACCAAATAAATAAATAAAAATTGCTGATATAAGCCAACAAATCCTACACATCTGACAAACATCCTTACAATGGTATAGTGTTTATGTTTATTGAACAAAAACCTACATTCCCAAACTTAATTTTCCAAAAGGAAGTTTTAGATCTGCCTGCCTGCCTGCCTGCCTGCCTGCCTGCCTGCCTGCCTGCCTGTCTGTCTATCTATCTATCTAGCTGTCTGTCTATCTATCTATCTATCTATCTATCTATGTATCTATCTATCTATCTGTGTGCTTTGGTTTTTTGAGACAGGGTTTCTGTGTGTATCAGCTCTAGCTGTCCTGGACTCACTTTGTAGACCAGGGTGGCCTTGAACTCACAGAGATCCGCCTACTCTTGACTTCTGAGTGCTGGGATTAAAGTCATGCACTGCCACGCACGGCCTATCTAGGTTTTTTGAGACAGGGTCTCACTGTGCAGCCCTGGCTGTTCTGGAACTCTATGTAGATCAGGCTGGTCAAACTGATCTGCCTGCCTCTGCCTTCTGAGTGCTGGGATTAAAGGCGTGTGCTACCACACCCAGACTAGTAGTTGTTTCTGAAGAAAACTTTGTTCAACTGTATTTAAAGCCCAATTAAAACAATTCTAACATTAATTTAATATGCATGTACAAAAATCAGAAATGAGCATATGTACAAATTTCAGCTAAGATATCAAACTTTCTGAATCACAACAAACTATGACTATAATCACTACAATCATAATACAGTATTAACAAAATCTTAAACTCTTTTATTTCTTTTGCATCTGTAACTTGTACACTTTGAATTGTTTCCCATAAATTTACTCAATAAAATTTCTTACACTTCAAATGTGCTAAAGGCAAATATGACTTATTTCAACCAGGAAAAGAATCATCTTCACAACCATAAAATATCAAGAGAAAAAAAACAAAGCTACCTTAGCCTCTTCATGGAATTTATACTCACAAGAAGTGAATATATTAAGGATTCTCTTTATCACTATGAACTTTGTAGACCAAGTATAAATAAATGTACATTCAGATTTGACAGAGTATTTCACACATATTTAGGAAATGTTATGGAAATGCAGGTACTCTTCTGCTCTTTCTGAATTAATAAACTTGTCAAAATTTTAAGGACTATAAAACAACTATGTCCTAACATTCTTAATGAGGCTAAGCCAGAATCTTACAGCAAAAAAGAAAAGAAATGCAGTATCATAAGAGCAAGAATGCCTAGCACTGGCTGTATTTTAGATTTGACCAGCCCAAGGTGCTCCTGTATGATCTCTATTCCCGCAAAAACCTCCAGAGGCAAATCACTATAGTATGAATCTACTTGTGATGACCAAGTCCTTAAATTTCATTTATGCCACATGTGCTAATATTTGACCAATTCTAGTTTGACATTTTATGCCTGATGTTCTGAGGTCTAACAGTAGAATCTCTGGCTACTAAATGGTACAAAACAGGTTCATCCCAAAGGAGATACTGCCATCACACTGAAGAAAGGACAAACAACTTACCCTGACCCTGGTGGCAGTGAAAGTTGTTCATGTGAATGACCTCCTCTTTATTATTTCCCTCTGCCATTTTTAAATTCAGATATAAACATATGTGATTGTTAGCACCCAAACATGGTGATCATCTGTTCTACAGGGTCTGAAAAAGAAGAGAAGACAGCATTAACAACAGCAGTAGAAGCTTAGCGGTGGTGGCACACACTTTTAATCTCAGCACTTGGGAGGCAGAGGCAGGCAGATCTCTGAGGCCAGCCTGGTCTACAGAGCAAGTTCCAGGACACTCAGGGCCACACAGAGAAACCCTGTCTTTATTTTTTTTTTTACTTTTCTTTTTAAATGTTTTTTTTATTTCTTCAAGTTACATCTCAATCACAATCTCCTCCTACTACCCCCTTCAGTCCCACCCTCCCACCCTCTTCCCCCTCAATCCCCCATCCTCTTCCCTTTTTTTTAAGTTTAAGGTATATCTTTTTCCTCCCAACAGCTCCCCCTTTCAGTTCAACAAATGGTTGTTTCTCTTATAACAATAAATACAATACAAAACAAGAGATAAATAGCCACAATTATGAGAGTTATATGGCTTAGCATACATTCCCAATGTCCAGTCCATATGTATTTGGTACCTGACTTTAACATTCTACTATCTAACCCTCTCCTTGAGAAACCCTGTCTTTAAACATCAAAAACCAAATAAACAAACAGTAGCAGTACAGACCTAATATCCTTCGACTTAGGAGGCTGAGGCAGGATGACCATCAAGTTTGGGTTAGAGCTCAGTGGTAGAGCTCTTGTTTAGTAGGGATAAGGGCCTAGGTTCAATCTTCAGTACCAGGAAAAAAAAAAATTGCATTATAGTCTGTGGTAGAGATTGGATTTCTACTGAATCAGTCTGCCACTTGGCAACACACATGGACCTCAGCAACAGGTGTACTTCCGGGAGGAGGGTGTTGAGTTGACCAATGAGAAGGCACTCTGTATGTATAATTGATGATAGCACATAAGGAAAGCCTGGGAAACTGGAAAGGGCTTTTTTTTTTTTTTTTTTTTTGGTTTTTCGAGACAGGGTTTCTCTGAATATCTCTGGCTGTCCTGGACTCGCTTTGTAGACCAGGCTGGCCTCGAACTCACAAAGATCCGCCTGCCTCTGCCTCCCAAGTGCTGGGATTAAAGGCGTGCGCCACCACCGCCCGGCATGGAAAGGGCTTTTGACTTGGCATTGCCTCTCAACACTGCTCAGCTGCTGGACATTGCCACACTGTGAAAGAGGCTAGAAAGGTATTAGCTGGAGTTGGCCAGAGCCCAGTTGGAAAGTTATTGGCTGAAGTTGAGTAGAGGCCAGTTGGAAAGACAAGGCTCCAGCACTGAGAGATGAGAACAGTGCCCTGCAGAAGGGTGTGACCAAGGACCACCAGAAACCTTAAGACTCGCCAGGAACTGCAAGAGTAGCGCCCTATTTAAAGGCGTGGCAGCAGAGCCCAAAAGGGGATGCACAAGACATGGAGGTGCAAAGTAGAGTGAGGCAGTGCTGACAGAAAAGGCCAGACTTCAAGCAGAAATGTGCTAACCAGCCCTGGGACGCAACAGCCCTGAGGCGATAAGAATCTAGAGGGCAGGCACCTCGGCATATAAACTGAGACTAGTCAAGGAGACAGGAAGCAAAGGCCAAAAAAAGGCTCAAAATGTGGCATAGGCCCTGCTTAGAGAAAGTTCGTGAGAACCAGAACCCATGGCAAGCTGGCGCCATGGCTGTGGGAACAGAACAACGACCTGAGTCTATGTCTGTCCATTGGCCTGCAGCAGGCTGCCGAGTGAGTGATTGAGAGCCACCATGTTTTGAGGCTGCTGCAAATGGACTGTGAAGAGACTGCTAAAACAGGGAAAGAGTGTAGCCCCTGTCCCAAGAGGGTGTGGCAAGGCCCAGACAGACAAAGGAGGCCACAGCAAGGCCAGGATAATGAGGATTAGGCCACTCGGGACAGGGCACAGCTTCTGTCCCGAGAGGGTTCAGCTAACTGTTGAAGCACGCAGGGGTGCTACACCTGCTCCATTAGCTTTGACAGTCTTGACTGACTCAGGAGGCCTTGAGCCCAAACTGAAATGAGACCACTGAACAACTGCTATTGTGGTATTCCTGCAGACAAACTGATGACCCTTCAACTTCAAGGACCCGAGCTTGAGGATTGGTATTCTTCTGAAGTTCTTAGGGTTGGTGGGGTGAGAGGTGTTAATAGATAGTAATAAATAGTTAAAAGTTACACTTACAGTAGTCCTTTCTTCTTTTTGTGTGTGTGTGTGGAAGGAGTGAGACAGGGTTTATCTATGTAGCCCTGGCTTTCCTAGAACTCTCTTTGTAGACCAGGGGGGAATAAAGGTATGCACAATCACATACCACCTCCTAAGTGTTTTAATAAAATCTAATGGTGACACAAAAAAATTTGAATTTTAGAATTAATGATTGACATTGTGTGGTCCCATAATCTCAGCACTCACTCGGGAGGGAGAGGCAGGCAGATCTCTGTGAGTTCAAGGCCAGCCTGGTCTACAGGGTGAATTCCAGGACAGCCAATCTATAAAGAGAAATCTTGTTTCAAAAAAACAAAGAAAAAATAAATTAAAAAAATGTACTGATTGATGAACTGAAGATCTAGGGAATTCAAGGCCTTGTACATGTTAGGCAAGCAATCTCTCTACCACTGAACTACAGTGATATAACTATAAAACCAAACACAAGTCTAACATTTCATTGCAATAAAGATCTACAAGTGTGAAAACTCATATATGAATTATATATACAAATATACACCTCTTTTTAGCATAAAAAAATTTTTTTGAAGTAGGGTCTCACTGTGTAGCCCTGGCTGGTCCTGAACTCGGAGATTCTCCTGCCTCTGCCTCCTAGGTACTGGAATTAAAGGGGTGTGCCACCATAGTTTGTTTTTTCTTTTTGAGACAGGGCCTCACTCAGGAGCCCAGGTAGGCCTTGAACTAATAACGATCCTTCAACCTCATTTCCAAAACACTGGGGTTACAGGTCTGACCAGCCAGGGAAACCAATTTATGGTGACAGAAAACCAAAAGTTGCTTTGAGGAAGGAAAAGGTGCCCATAAAAAGCATAAACCAACTTTTTGGGAGAACAGGAGTGTTCCAGAGCTTGAAGAGGTAGTCTATCACATGCATCTGTTGAGATGGATCAAACTGGGACTGGGTCAGATTGTTCAGTTACCTAGTTTCCTCATATTGTGATGACCCCAACCATAAAATTATTTCCATTGCTGATTCATAACTGTAATTTTGCTACTGTTATGAATCATAATGCAAATATCTGTTTTCTTTTTTGGTTTTTCGAGACAGGGTTTTTCTGTGTAGCCCTGGCTGTCCTCGACTCACTTTGTAGACCAGGTTGGCACTGAACTCACAGAGATCCGCCTGCCTCTACCTACCGAGTGCTGGGATTAAAGGCGTGTGCCACCATGCCAGACCGTTACAGACAGCTGTGAACTGCCATATGGTGCTGGGATTTGAATCGGGGTTAAAGGGTTAAAGGGTTACAGCATTAGAAAGGTTGAGAACCACTGATGTAAAAGGGATATTTTTAAAAGATAATGGCAGGATTTTTTTTCCCTGAGTTTTCATACATTGATACATTTACTTCATTATTTGTTGATCAGTTTTGAAGAGACAGATGTCACTTTATCATAACTGCAAGAACACAAACAGGCAGAAGCTCACCTTGCTGGCTGAGTATATTCAGGGAATATTCCCTGTTAGGCGTAGTACACATTTTATAACCTCAAAGACCAGAACTTCATTCTCTGGGCATGGAGTGAAAGGGTCAGGAGGACAGCCATCTGGCAGCCTGCAGGGCATGCCATGGCACAAGCAAGGCTGGTGGAGCTCTGAGCTGGGACAGGACAAACTCACAGATGAGTGTGGAAGAGCAAAGGGGCTGGGAGGGGGACAGCACAGTGGCTTCCTTTCCAGGCTCCTATGTGCAAGGCCTATGGTAGCACTTCAGCTTTTCATTCAGTCCTCACCCAGGAGGAAACAGTCACAGGCAAATCTGAGAGAAGCTGTGTCTGCTCTGAGACCCAGAGCCATAACTGTTGGATTCTAAAGTACACTTTGCTATGTATAGGGAGTCACCTGAGGCAACATCTGCCCTGTGGCTCAGAGAATGGTATAAGGATGTCCAGAATAAATGAACTGTCTTCACAGTAAAGTACAAGAACAAGGAGAGTGATTGGGAAGGAAGGAGAGACAGACAAAACACCATATTTTCCTCAAAATTCCCACCACTCCTGGAAGAACCAATATAAATGATGCTAATAACATGGCTCTATCACGAAGAGCCACCTGAGCAATTAATATCAGCTTCTCCTATGATATCTTGCTTGTAGCCAATGAGGTCAAAGGACATTCTAGTTCCAGAAGACAGTCTTCTGAAGTTTAAATGTCTGCAGGATTGCCTAGCTATGGGCTCCAAATTCTCCGGTTTTTTGTTTTGTAATATTTGTTGATGATTCAGTAGGCATCTTCAATGGCTCTTTTAATAATCTGCTGAATTCTCTCAGACTTTTCTTCATCCTAATGGGCCTGGAAACTGACAAGAGTGCTTGTATCCCCGGATGCCCTTCATTGGGAGCTGTCAGCAACAACACAACAAGTACCAGTAGAGCTGTAGTGCCTCTGGACCAGTTACCTCTGGCAGCAGGGTTATTTGCAATTCCCAGTCTCATCTCTGCTTAGGATGCCAAATCTAGACTCTGGTTTTTGTTATTTTGAGACAGAGTCTCCCTGTATAGCCCTGGATAATTGCTTGAATTTTACTATGTAGACCAGGCTGGCCTCAAATTCACAGAGATCTGCCTTCCTCTGTCTCCCAAGTATTGGTACTAAAGTAATGTGCCACCATACCTGGCTGGGATTATTTTATTTATTTCTTGACTGAAAGTACAACTATTTAGGATGAGTAAAAATAAAAGCATACCTAAATGTGTCATAATTATGCAGGTTAAAACCATAAAAACTACTGGGTGGCGGCGGCGCATACCTTTAATCCCAGCACTCAGGAGGTAGAGGCAGGTGGATCTCTGTGAGTTCAAGTCTAGTCTGGTCTACAAAGTGAGTCCAGGACAGCCAAGGATACACAGAGAAACCCTGCCTCGAAAAACAAAACAAAACAAAATCTGAAGCTAGAATTAATCAGTTAAAATAGTTCTGAGTAAGGACTAAATTATTTTTAGACATGCAAAGAGTTTTCCACACAAAGATATTCAAAGAGCTACTTCAAACAAACAAACAACACTTCACTAAGAGAAACAGGAATCTAGAATAACTGTCTCCCTGCTCCCAAAATCCTGCATTGACGCCAATCCTTCACCATGACAGGAGCTGCAGGCAGGGCCTTTGGGAGGTAATTAGCTAGAAGGCCGCAGGGGGAAGCCCAATTATGGTCTAATACTCTCAAAAGCAGCGGAACTAGATAGCTAAGTTCTTCCCTCCACCAAGACTGGGGAAAAGGCAGCTGTCTGTGATCCCAAAGGGGAGACCTCATGAGAGCCTACCTGACCTGACCAGCAATCCTATTTTGAGACTTCTAGCCTCCAAAACTGTACCAAAGTCAATTTTTATTCCAAATGCCAGTCAGTGTCATGAAGAGTTAAAGAACCAATCTATAGCACAGCAACGAACAAAGAAGACAAGTCTAAATTTTGGGTAGCCAATGACCATTCCAAGTTAAAACCCTTTTCTAAAGTTGAAGTTAAAACCTTATACAAATTGTAAGGGTGGAGTACTAAGAAAGTGGTATTCACCAGATAGCTGAATTATGGTCCTTGATCTCATTTGAGAAGGCAGGAATCAACACAATGACAAACTGAAGTGAGGGTGCTGTGTGCGGCATTTCCTAGCCACGTTCCTGGTGCTAACCAGTTGACAGTGCTCACAATCACCCCTGAGACTGGCACTATTACTAACTAACCTTATAGTCTTTCATTCTGGCCAGAATTCAGCATGCATAGACCAATTTTTAAATTTTCTTATATAATAACCACTGTTAGGACTAATTATATAAAACAATTTTTTTTTTGAGGGGGAATGAAGAAAAACCAGAAAATAGGGCTTTTTTCTGACCTTTGAAATTTTCTCACCAAACATAACCAAATGCAGTTTTGGACAATTATCAACTCCAGGCTGTGAGGAGATACATAGAATGTTCCTGGAGCATCTTGTCACTCCAATATCAAAGCAACTATCAAAGACTATTTGTCATGATTGGGTCCTGTCAGAACTAGAAAACAAGTCTTGAAAGTCCCCATTTACCTAAAATAAAACATTTCCCCCTTCAATATGGATAAGTAATAGACCTGGCATGGAACTCTTCAGTGTGTCTAAGTTAGAGTTCATAATTGTGTGTGTGGTGTGTGTGTATATTCACATGTATGTGGTGGCCAGGTGAACCTTGGGTGTCATTCCTCAGGCAGTGTACGTCTTTGGGCCTTGTGACGGAGCCTCTCACTGAAAACTGGGATTCACCAATCCGGCTAGGCTGTTTAGCCAGCAAGCCCCAGGGAACTTGCCTGACTCCAATTCTCCATCCCTGGGATCACAGTGGCTGTGGCTTTTCACAGGGTGCTGGGGATCACCCCTAATTCCTCATGCTTTCTACCATCCAGTTATCCTACCCACTTCTCTAACTGTTTAAAGGTCATGTTCAGATGATGACAAGCAACAGATGTATTATCTAGTAAATGAAAGCTGAGCGTGGTGATCCCAGCATTTGGGAGGTCAAGGTTGTCCTCAACTATAGAATGAGTCTGAGGCCAGCCTGGGCTCATTAGACACTGACCAAACAAACAAAAAACAGTGGTCACGGGTGGTGGCAGTGGCACATGCCTTTAAATCTCAGCACTCTGTAGACCAGGCTGGCCTTAAACTCAAAGAGATATGCCTGCCTCTGCCTCCTGAGTGCTGAGATTTAAAGGCATATCTCTTTGAGTTTAAGGCCAGCCTGGTCTACAGAGTGAGTTCCAGGATGGCCAGAGCTACACAGTAAGACCTTGTCTCAGAAGTTAACAAAGAAAACAAATCAATTAATTGGTAAATAAGGGCAAATAAACGGACATTCCCTTATTTTTCCTACATAAACTATACAACTGGATGACCAAATAGAGAAGTGGCTTCCTTATAAAAGTATTCTAACTAAAACAAATAAAACCTCAATAAAGAGATCATCATTTTTCAGCCTTCAATGAACTGCTAACTCTAGACAATACCACTGGCTACTAGAGAAACCACTGTAGGGACAAGATTCAGTCCCTTCTAAGGAAAGAATGTTACTTCACTAAACAATAGAATCCAAATCTGATCAAGCCACATTCACAGAGAAACTTTTCATTACACAGTATTTAACAAAGAGCAAAACATGTAGGGAAATGAAGTATAAAAAGACTATATGGAGAAACGATCATTTTTAAGGCTAACAAATATTTATCAAGATTCTGAGAAATTATACCTCTAGGGGTTCAAGTTCAACAACAGATAAATTCTAAGGAAAAGAATATGGGAGGGGAAACTTAAGAAATTTGAGACATTTTTAAATGGATAAGATTAAACAATAATATCTAAGGATACAGTCTAGAGTGATAAGACCTATATACTCTTGAAAATGATTAAAAGAGACTAATGACCCTAGGAGGAAGGGACCAGTTATAATGTGGATAGAAGACTACATAGGCAGGGACTTGGATGTTCTTGGGGTAGGGTCTATTTCCCAATCCAGGTGGTGGCTTTAAGTTCACTATTATAATTAAGCTACACATTTGCCTTGTGTGTTTTCTTTTTTCTTTTTTTTTTGTTTTTTGAGACAGGGTTTCTCTGTGTTTTTTTTTTATTTTTTATTTTTTTTTTGGCCTTGTGTGTTTTCTATATAAATGTTTAAAAAAACAATCAATTTCTGACTTCAAACCTGCAGTTTCAGATCCTCAACACCAGAGTACTTGTTCGTGGGATTGTCTCTAGCAAGTCACTTTCTTCTTGTTCCTCCTCCACTCATGTTACTTTCTCACTTTTCTGCTCACATCCACAGCCACACTGCCAGATCCCAGACCACCACATGGAATGTTCCTGTGTTCCAGAATATTTTCCAGAAATATGCCTGTTGTTCTCCAGCACTGACTCTGGAGTGAAAATCTTTCCATTTAGTTAGTTAACGCAAAAGAACCCAGGCTGACCTTCATCTTGCAATCCTTCTGTCTCAGTCCAACCCCACTCTACAGCTAGGATCACATTAGTGCAATCTCTCCCAACTGAGACTTTCACATTTGATTTTATCTCTTATTTTTCAGTGAGAAGTGGGCAAAAGCAGGGAAAAACTGCCAGGCTTCTTTCCTGTTTCTTTCTTTTTTAAATCATTTATTTATTTATTTATCTATCTGTTTATTTATTTGTTTGTTTGTTTATTATGTATACAGTATTTGCTCTACATATTATTTATTTGTTTGTTTGTTTGTTTATTTATTTATTATGTATACAGTATTTGCTCTACATATATGCCCGGGCAGATCTCAATGTAGATGGCTGTGAGCCACCATGTGGTTGCTGGGATTTGAACTCAGGACCTTGGGAAGAACAGCCAGTGCTCTTAAACTCTGAGCCACCTCTCCAGCCCTCTTTCCTGTTTCTTTTTTCTTTTTTGGTTTTTTTTTTGTTTTTGGTTTTTTCGAGACAGGGTTTCTCTGTTTAACAGCTCTGGCTGTCCTGGACTTGCTTTGTAGACCAGGCTGGCCTCGAACTCGCAGAGATCCGCCTGCCTCTGCCTCCCAAGTGCTGGGATTAAAGGCATGCGCCACCACCGCCCAGCTTCTTTCCTGTTTCTTTTTCGGTTTTTCGAGACAGGGTTTCTCTGAATATCTCTGGCTGTCCTGGACTCACTTTGTAGACCAGGCTGGCCTCGAACTCACAAAGATCCGCCTGCCTCTACCTCCCAAGTGCTGGGATTAAAGGCGTGCGCCACCACCGCCCGGCATCTTTCCTGTTTCTTAATGCAATGATTTTCATTGCTTTTCAACTGCTTTTCATTCTAGCACTAATTGCTCAGCTTAATCATTCACTGCATATCCATACTTGGTAAGTTTGTGTATCTTTTTTTTTAACATATTTATTTAACTTATTATATATGCAGTGTTCTGTGTCATGTATGCCTGCAGGCCAGAAGAGGGCACCAGATCTCATTATAGATAGTTGCTGGGAATTGAACTCAGAACCTCTGGAAGAGCAGCCAGTGCTCTTAACCTCTGAACTATCTCTCCAGCCCAAGTTTGTGTATTTTAAATAGTAAAATCGAGACAAAAGTTAATGTCATTGTTATTATGCTTACATATTTTCTTATTTTTCTATGCTAAACTGGTATTTACACTAACAATTAAAAAATTTGTCACACTTATTTACACATGTACCTACACACATGTATGAAAGTTAGATGATAACTTGCAGGAGTCAGTTCTCTCCTTCTACTATATGGGTCCCAGGGATTAAGCTCAGATCATGAGTCTTGGCAGCAGGTACCTTCACCCATGGAACCATCTCATTGGCCCACAAAATTAGTTTAAAAAACATTAAAGAAGTGCTGGAGAGATGATGGCTGAGCATTTAAAAGCACTGGCTGCTCTTCCAAAGGACCCAGGTTCAAATCCCAGCACCCACATGGCAGTTCAAGCTGTCTGTAATTCCTGGGCGTGGTGGCGCATGCCTTTAATCCCAGGGAGGCAGAGGCAGGCCAATCTGTGAGTTCAAGGCTAGCCTGGTCTACAAAGTGAATATAGGACACTCATAGATACACAGAGAAACAGTGTCTTGAAAAACCTAATAAAAACATTAAAGAACTCAGCAAATAGTGTGTGTCATAAAGATTTTATGACTCGTGAGGAATATATACCAAGAAATTCCCACATGGACATTGTTTTAAAGAACTTGGAGTTAGTGAGCAATGGTGGTGCAAAGCTTTAATACCAGCACTTGGGAGGCAGAGGCAGCCAGGATCTATGAGTTCGAGGCCAGCCTGGTCTATAAATCGAGTTCCATGACAGTCAGGGCTAAACAGGGAAACCTTGTTTCAAAAAAGAAGAAGAAAAACTTGGAGTGGTGTGGGCTGGAGGGATGGCTCAGTGCTTTAGGACACAAAGGTTCAACTCCCAGCACTCACATGGTGACTAAGAACCACCTACAACTCTAACTCCAGGGGACCCACTGTCCTCTTCTGGCTTCTGTATGCACTGCATGCACACAATGTATAGACATACATGCTAGCACCCACCCCCCCCTTTTTTTTAGAGAACTTAGAGCAGTGAGAGAAAGCATGCT
This sequence comes from Lophiomys imhausi, assembly GCA_907164525.1. Classification (NCBI taxonomy): domain Eukaryota; kingdom Metazoa; phylum Chordata; class Mammalia; order Rodentia; family Muridae; genus Lophiomys; species Lophiomys imhausi. The sequence continues at coordinate 3,418,010 of CAJQZJ010032807.1, forward strand.
TATTATATGTAATCTTCATGCAATAAATAAATCATCTGACACTGGGGATCACTTAATTCTCCTGCTTCCATGGCAAACATTTTACTAACTGACCTATTTCCCCAGTGTCAACAAAAGGCTATGTATAGGGGCCCAAACTTGATATTCCAGTGCTGGGGAGGTAGATCTGTGGGGCTCATTAGCTAGGCAGTGTAGCCTATCCAACAAGTCCCTGGCCAGTGAGAGAACAAGCTGGACAGCTCCTGAGGAAGAAGTTGATATCTAGTCTCCCCAAGAACACATGCACATGGAAATTAGGACCAGTAGACAGAGACAGCTTGGCAAGGCCAACCCCTTCGAGTCCTGTGCCAGAGTCTAGCTTAGCCTTTAAGAGTACAGAAGCTCTCATCTACAGCTCTGGGAGTCTAGAAGCCTGCATGGTCAGCTGGAGTCACATGGAAACCCCTGGCACTACACAAGACAGTAAACCCAAGACTTCCAGCAGTCTCTAACCTCTGACAAGGCATGTGAGTGAAGAAACCATCTAAGAAATGGATCTTCCCACGATGGCCATCTTGGCTGACATGTGCCAGGTGAGCCCTCTTCAATCTCCAGATTCATACAACTGTAAAAAAAGCTGGGTGTTGTGGTGCCTATAATTCTAGCACTCTGCATGTAGAGGCAGGAGGATCACAGCAACTTCAGCCTAGTACACATCAAGACCCAGACTCAAAACACAGACTAACCTGTTGTATTAAGCCACTATGTTTTCGGGTAGTTTGTGCTGTTGATAGGAACAGAGCTGAACTGTTCAAATTACATTTTCCAGCCAATGGGAAACAGAACAATGATAGCTACACATTAGGAAAATCAGCTTTGCTGCAATGAGTAAAGCAGGGGCCTGGGCCAGTCAAGTCTGAACTAGAGACAATGGTATGTAAGGAGGGGGGCACAAGATATTGAGTACAGAATTAGATTTAGTGGGATTTTGAATATAATTGGCTATCAGTGCAAGAGAAAGAAAGGAGTCTTAAGTTGACCTAAATGGTGAGATCAGGCCGAAGCAGAATGGCAAAGCTCTTAAGAACAAACAAGATGATGAGTTCAGAATAAGAAAATGCACTTATATTAATTTTAATATACAGACAAAATGAAATAATTAAGGTACATATTTACACATGTGTATAACTAATAATTAGTAGGTTAAGCAGTTTAAACAAAATCTAAAAATCCTATTATCAGTGTTTTTGTACACTAGGATTCACGCCAAAAGAAATTCAGTATCAGCTTGGTTAGCTAAACATTTTTTTTTTTTCTCGAGACAGGGTTTCTCTGTGTATCTCTGGCTGTCCTGAACTCACTTTGTAGACCAGGCTGGCCTCGAACTCACAAAGATCCAACTGCCTCTGCCTCCCGAGCGCTGGGATAAAAGACATGCGCCACCACCACCCGGCGCTAAACATTTTTTTAAAGTCTTATTTTTATTTTATGTATACAAATGTTTGTCTGCATATATGTATGTGTACTATATGTGTACCTGGTGCCTGCAGAGGCTCAAAGGAGGCACTGAAAACCCTGGAACTGGAGCTATAGGTGCTTATAAGTTAGCACCTGTAACACTGAGTGCTGGGAACTAAACCCAGATCCTCTGCAAGAGCAGTCAACTAACTGGTTTTTAAACATAAGGCCTGGGGTGTGGCTCACAGAATAGGGCCTACCATCCAGGAAACCCTGAGTTCAATCACAGTACCACATAAACCTGGCATGGTGATGTAGACCTTCGATGCACTTAGACGAGGCATAATGAACAGTAATTCAAGGTAATCCTGAGTTACATAGTGAGTCTGAGGCCAGCCTGCACTACAAGAGATGTTTTAGAAAAAAACACAAAATGTTAAGATTTTTCTCAACTGTTAGAAAATAGATTCTGCTGGGTGGTGGTGGTGCACACCTTTAATCCCAGCACTTGGGAGGCAGAGGCAGGCGGATCTCTGTGAGTTCGAGGCCAGCCTGGTCTACAAAGTGAGTCCAGGACAGACAGGCAACATTACACAGAGAAACCATGTCTCAAAAAACCAAAAAAAAAAAAAAAAATGCCGGGCGGTGGTGGCGCACGCCTTTAATCCCAGCACTTGGGAGGCAGAGGCAGGCGGATCTCTGTGAGTTCGAGGCCAGCCTGGTCTACAAAAGCGAGTCCAGGACAGCCAGAGCTGTTATACAGAGAAACCCTGTCTCGAAAAACCAAAAAAAAAAAAAAAAAAGATGCTGAAATGGGGGCAGGTAAGTAAGCACATTGTCACTCACACTTTCAATTTGCTTTTGGTGGTGGGGCAAAGTGCTATTAATTGAACCCAGGGTCTGGCACAAACTAAGCAGCATACTCCCGAGCTACAGCCCTAAATCTCAAAGATCTTACAAATCAGTTGTCTAGGAGCTTTATGACACTTTGCTTCTGACTTTTAGCTCAAGTACAGCCTTCTAGGTTCCACACTTTGACCTCTTCATACACACTGAGGGTTGTTTTTGTTGTTTTGTTTCCCAGACAAGGTCTCACTGAATAAATAGCCCTGGCTGACCTGGACCTCACTATGTAGAGCACAATGGCCTCTGCATGCACCATCATACCTGGCTGTCTTTTTTAAATTACAAAAGTCACCATGACAGAACCCAAGCCCTTACCATAGTATACAAAACAAGTTTCATCAGGCTTTAGCTGACCCAAGTAGGGTCACTTGATAGTTCTTTCCCCATTCTCTAGCAAAATGACTTGATTCCTTGATCACACCAAATGTTTTTCTTTTCTTTGTTTTTTGAGACAGGGTTTCTCTGTGTAGCCCTGGCTGTCCTGGACTCACTTTGTAGATAGACCAGACTGGCCTCGAACTCACAGAGATCTGCCCACCTTGCCTTCCCATTGCTGGGATTAAAGGCATGTGCCACCAGGCCCAGTTACACCAAACTTTCTTTGATTGCGTACTCATCTCAGGCTGAATTCTCTTTGTGCGACTGCCTCTCTTTGGCCAAATTACCTAGGTTCAACCCTCAATTCTCCACTTCCTCAAGAGAAAAACCTTTCCTGACTATCCCTTAAGTGTCTTTGCCCCATGTTCATTCACAAAACATTCCTCAACTCCTCAAATACTACACAGTGACTTCAATTACTTAGGAAATTATACTTAACTCTAACCTCTTCTTCTGGAACTTAAGTTCCAAATGCACAAGACCTTACTCAGTACTTCCAAAGCCAGGAGACAAGGGAAACTGCCAGGCACTAAGAAGCTGATCTAAAAGCACACTGGGAATAGCATTAACCAGGTACAGCAGGACAATCAGAGGCAAGAAATGTGCAACCCAGTGAGTTCCAGAACCAGCTCTGAATCTTTGTTATCAAGTTATTTTTCAGCCCTCCCTTTACACACACAAGCTACTAGAGAAACTTACAATGCATTGTTGACAGGACTAAGAAGAATTACAGCTAGCACTTAGCACAAAATGTTGTGTGGATTAGGCTGGAGAGTTAGCTCAGTAGGTTAAGGACACTTGCTGCCAAACCCGACAACCTGAGCTGCATGTCTGGGACACATATGGTGGAAGAAAACTGATTTCCAAAAGTTGTTCTCTGACCAGTAAGTGTACTTAAGTGCCCATATACATACTAAATATATGTTTTTATAATGATGTATTCATTTTTATTTATTTATTTATTTTTGGTTTTTTGAAACAAGGTTTCTCTGTATGATAGCACTGGCAGTTCTGGACTCACTTTGTGGACCAGGCTAGCCTTGAACTCAGAGATCCAACTGCCTCTGCCTCCTGAATGATGGGCTTAAAGGCATGTACCACCACACCCGGCAATTACAGACAGTAGTTGTGGGTGCTGGGATTTGAACCCAAGTCCTTTGGAAGAGCAGTAAGTACTCTTAACCGCTGAGCCATCTCTCCAGCCCCGATGTATTTATTTTTATTTTATGTGAATTGGTGTTTTGCCTGCATGCATGTCTGTTCTAAGAGTATTGGATCCCCTGGAGCTGGAGTTACACGGACAGTTGTGAGCTGCCATGTGGGTGCTTTGAATTGAACCCAGGTCTTCTGGAAGAGCAGACATTGTGCTTAACTGCTGAGCCATCTCTCCAGTCCCCCAAATAAAAGTTCTTTAAAAGTTAAAGTTTTGGGCCAGGCGTTGTGGCGCATGCCTTGAATCCCAGCACTCGGGAGACAGAGGCAGGCGGATCTCTGTGAGTTCAAGGCCAGCCTGGTCTACAAAGAGAGTCCAGGACAGCCAGGGCTGTTAGAGAAACCCTGTCTCGAACCCCCCCCCCCAAAAAAAAAGTTAAAATTTTGAGCCGGGCGTGGTGGTACACATCTGTAATCCCATCATTCTAGAGGCAGAGGCAGGCTGATCTCTCTGAGTTCGAGGCCATCCTGGTCTACAAAGTGAATACAGCATAGCCAGGACTACACAAAGAAACCCTGTCTCAAAAAACAATTAAGTTTTGTATGGATAAAGTGATGACATGAGAATACCTACAATATGGCAAAGCCAGAATACATTAAACAGGGCTGGAGAGATGGCTCAGAGGTTAAGAGCACTGCCTGCTCTTCCAGAGGCCCTGAGTTCAATTCCCAGCAACCACATGGTAGCTGATAACCATCTATGATGAGATCTGGTGCCCTCTTCTGGAGTGCAGGCATACATACTTCAATACAGAGCATTGTATACATAATAAATAAATCTTAAAAAAATACAGTAAACACAGGAAGCATTACCTCACACTGTAGTTAATAAACAGTCTCTCACCAGATTTCATAAACTTTCAATCTCCCTGAGCCACAACTTTATTAGATTTCTCTTCAAGAGCTTTTGATCAGCTCTTGTCCTTTTTAGATAAAAATCTAAAGTCTCTAATGCAACAGGTACACAAGTGTCCGAAATCCAGGCTCAAGACCCTCAACCAATCCCTGAAGTTCACCCCCTTCTCTGCCCCTAGACACAGTTAATGTGGAAAGAGATCGCAAAGCTTGGCTATTTCTTAATTCACATAAACTGAGGTCACAAAGATACTGTCCCTCCCTTCCAGACACTGGCAGGCACAAGCCCCTCCCCTCTCATATGTTAAAATACCAAGCAGACAAAGCTTTCATGGAGTCAGTCACCATCCATGATGGGGTGAAACTTCATCCTGATGCAGATGTTTCAGGGTCACACTGGCTACTATACATAATCCTTTACCCTTGCTCTGTAAGCAAGCCCAATAAACCCATTAGTCTCACCCAAACAAACCAAACCAACCAAAACCCAGCAAGGGGTGTGTTATGGCCGGAAAAATGTCGAGCAAGGTGACACACTCCTTTAATTCGTACACTCAGGAAGCAGAGGCAAGCAGATATCTGAGCTCTTAGCCAGCAAGGGCTGCAGCAAGTCTCTACCTCAAAACAACAACAAGAATAACAACAACTTTAAGAGCGGGACGTGGTGGCCTACACCAAGGCAGAGGCACGCGAATTCCTGAGTTCGAATTCCTAAGAAACAGGGGCCAGCATCCTCTACCTCACATATATGTCTCAGGTTCCAGCCTCGACTATGCAGTAAGACTCGAAAGAGAGGAGAGAAACGAAACAAAACAAACCCCAGCGGAGAAACGCCTACTGAAACACTTAACACAATGGAGGAGAGGGTCCCAGGTCACCACACCCTTTAGACAAGGAGTTTGGGATCACCGATAAGCCCCACGCCGGGACCCCTTGCCGCTCACCCACGCGCCACCGGAACGCTGCCTCCCACCGCAGCAGCAGGGACTCCGAGTTGCACGAACTGCGTGTCCCCCTCGCTCCTCAGCGCCGGCTGGGATGACAGGCGTCAAGTCCGAGGGGCCCAAACTGGCCCGGGGCTGGAGTTCAAAGCCGACAGCCCCGCCGCCTCCTTCCGCTTCCCCAGGCCGCGGTGGAGAGCGCGGCCGCCAAAGCGAGCCGCCCGCGAACCGTCTCTCCGCGGCTCGCCGCCGCCCCCGCCCCGTGCAGCAGGCCGGCCCGAGAAACTTCCTTAAGTAGCGGGAGGGGAGCCCGCCGGCTAGCGGTCGTCTGCGTCGCTCCCCTCCCGACACCCCCTGCGCGGGCCCCCGGGCACGCGGGGGCCCGCGAGCTCGTCCCCTCGGCCCCCGCCCCAACCCCAGCGGCTACCCGGCGGGAGGCCACTTTCCTCAGTCGACCCGCGCGGCCCTGGGGGGCCCACGCACGCCCGCCACGTACTCGCCACGCGGCCGGCCCAGCTCCGCGAGCGCGACTCCGGCGCCGTGAGTTCAGCCTCAAGTCCCCTGAAGCAGCCGCTTCGAAAGCTCTCCCTGTGGCTGCTGCTAGTCGCAGCTTGCCGCCGATGTTGCCGGCGCCGCCGCCGCCGCAGAGGCCGCTACTGCGTTCCTTCCGGCCTCGCCACGGCGTCCGCCTCGCGCCTGCGCACAGCGCCCCCTCCCGACTAATGACAGGAAGAACCATAGAGGCACCCGGGAGGGACAGGGAGGAGGGACCTGGAGAAGCAGACCATAGAGATGGCTGCCTAGGCAGCCTCCAGGTAGGCGCCACAGCCGCTAAGCCTTGACTTCCACTTGCGGCGGGAGGACAAAAGAACAGCTGGATCCCGGGGTCACTGTCTCCTCGACAGGCTGGAGGCCATGGAATCAACTGATGAAGCACTTATCTGTCCGCTCATGGAGGTGGTGGTGTGTACCAGGTGAGACAGGTGAAATGACCCAACTCTCCCCCAGGGGTATTTGGTGAAGAATAAAGCATCCTTAAATTATGTTCAAACTTTGTTAAGTAAAGGCTGGAGAACAGGCTCAGGGGTTAAGAGCACTGACCCGGATTTAATTCCTTGAACCCTCATTGCAGCTCACAGCGGTCTGTAATTTCAGTTTCAGAAGATCCGACGTCTTATTTTGGCCTCTGTGGGCAATGGGCATGCAAGGGGTGCACAGACACACATTCAGGCACAACACCCATTCACATAAAATCAAAAATAAAATAAAATTAGAAATTAAAATTTCTTTCAGCCAGGAGGTGGTGGCCCACACCTTTAATCTCAGCACTCGGGAGGCAGAGGCAGGTGGATCTCTTGAGTTCGAGGCCAGCCTGGTCTACAAAACCAGTCCAGGACAGTCAGAGCTGTTACACAGAGAAACAGTCTCAAAAAACAAAACAAAACAAAACAAAAAAAAAACCATAAGTCACTCTCTTTCTATGTGTGTGTGTTTGTTTCTGAGATTGAACCCAGGGCCTCAAACATGCTAAACAAGCTGTCAATCAGTGAGTTACATTTCCAGCCCTTTTTTACTTTCATTTAAAATTTGAGACAAGATCTCATTAAGTTATTTAGAGGGTCTTGAACTCACTGCATAGCTTAGCCTGTTCTTGAACTTGTTATCTTGCTGGGAAATCCAAAGGCTGGCATGTATTATGGATCAGGAGAGAAACTCCTTACTGAATCATAAAATAGTAGAAGTCATTGCATTATCCAAAAGAGTATGTGTGCTACATTGGGTGTCTCTTCCTGCTTATAAAGCCACTAATGTCTTTGTGAGACCCCCCCCACCCTCATGACCTCATCCAAATAGCAATAACGTACAGAGCCAAGGAGTAGGACTTTTAGGGGGCAAAGTTAGACCATACCAGAAGAGAAGGGCTTCCAACAATGGGGCAAGGAGGAGGGTATTAGGGCCTATAGTCATGCTTCTAGGAACCAGTTGTTACTTTGTTATTGTTTTGACAGGGTCTAGGCTATGTATCTCAGGCTGGCCTCCAACTTTTTCCCAAATTCTGGGATTTCTAGGGTTACAGGCATATACCACCATAACTGGGAGAGAGATTCTGGAATAACACAATAAAACAAGGGTGGTGGAGCCAAGTGTGGTGGCACATATGTTGTGTGACAAAACTTTTCCTGGAAAGACACAACAGTACCCAGGGACCCTACCACGACAGACCAAAATAGATACCACCAAAGTCCAACTTGGTGAACCAATGAGTTTTACTGGGGTTATTTGGAGGACTATGGGTGATGATGGGTTACTTACAAGAGCAGAAATGACTCAAAGACAGCTGCATCACCAAAGGCCAGCTACCCCAGCATGGGTGACAGCACACAAACCTCTGGACCTGAAGCACATTGCTGCTCAACAGCTTGGAGCATGTCCTTTTCAGGTGCCTCAGATTTAAACCTCTTCCACAGAGGTCAGCTGGTTTCTGCTTCCTCCAAGAAGCTAGTCTGGCCTCAAGAGTCTTTACTGTAGCTTTGCTTATCCGAGACTCTTCTTTGTAGCTTGGTCTCTGTTCTTCTGAGAAAGAGTCTTGGCTTTTATTGTTTACTCTGGCAGGGAGGGACCTAATGAATCGGGTCAGTTTCAGAGACTTCATGAAGCTCTTTTGAGATGTTTGCCCTTCTGTTTAAGGAGCTTCCCTGCAGGATGGACTATTTCAATCTAGGAAGAAACTGTTATACAACAACATACCTGGAAACCCAGCACTCAGGAGTAGATGTAAGAATGTTACCATATGCTAAAAGGCCAGCCTGGCTTGCATAGGGAGATGTAGGCCAGTCAGGGCTACAGAGTGACACTCTCTGAAAAAACCAACCAACTAATCAAAGTCCACAAAACTAACAAACTAAAACCCCAAAGGTATGTTATTCAGGTTCTTTGTCACTGTAACAAAATACCTGAGAGAATGAGCTTATAAAGAGAAAAAGGTTAACATGGGCTTTCAGTTTTCCTGCTTCCAGTCCAAGATCAGGCCAATAATGTCCTTAGTCTCTGACTGGTGATCCAAATGACAGTGGTGGGGAGCCCATGATAGAGCAAACTGCTTACCTTATGGCCAGGAAACAATAAAGAAAGAGGGAAAGGATAGGGTCCTTACACTCTCCCTCAGGGGCATGCCCTTAATGACCTACATACCTGATTAGGTTCCACCACCTGTGTGATGTTTATGTCCGTTGTCAATCTGATAGGATCTAGAGTCACCTAGGAGACATGTCTCCAGGTGTGTGTCTATGAGGTATCATCTAGATTAGGTGAGCCTCAATGTCTGTGAGGAACTGTCTAGCTTAGGTTAATTGAAGTGGTGAGATCCACACCGACTGCACAAAGAACAGAAAGCCAGTGGAGACCCTCCATTTATCTCTCTTTGCTCAGTAACTGTGGATGCAAAGTGTCCTCACACTCCCACCACCTCTCCCATCATGGATTGTACCCTCAAACTGTAAGTTCTACTCATTCAGGAACTAGAATGATGGCTCTGGGTTAAGAGTGTGTAATGCAAGCTGGGCGTGGTGGTGCATGCCTTTAATCCCAGCACCCAGGAGGTGGAGACAGGCAGATCCCTGTGAGTTCCATGCTAGCCTGGTCTACAAAGTGAGTTTCAGGACAGTCAGTATTGTTAAATAGAGAAACCCTGTCTCAAAAAACAAAACAAAACAAAACAAAACACCAAACAAATGAAAGTATGTAATGCTCTTGCAGAGGACTGGAGTTTGGTTCCCAGCACCCACATCAGATGGCTCAAACCACCTGTAACTCCTGTGCTTGGGATCTGACATACCCTTATGGTCCCTGTAGGCACCTGCATTAACATGTACATACATAGACAGTACATGTGAATAAAAGTGAAAATAAAATATTTTTAAAAATCCTTCCTTGGCCAGGCCTGGTGGTAGATGCATTTAATCCCAGCACATGGAAGGCAGAGCAGGTGGATCTCTGTGAGTTCAAGGCTAGCCTGGTCTACAGAGTGAGTTCCAGGATAGCCAGGGCTACACAAAGAAACCCTATCTCAAGTCTTCCCTCCAAAAATCCTTCCTCTCTTAAGTTGCTTTCTCACCAATGTGTAAAATATTAAAAATACTGCATCCCAGTAGTACCACCCTGGGGACCAAATCTTTAACACACGGACCTTTAGGGGACATTTAGAGTCCAAACAATAGCAAAGGACATGGGGCCCGATGGGTTCACTCTCCTGAACCATGCTCTTGTGAGAGGTGGATAATGCTTTTAGTTGTTGACAGCTTCTCAGTGCTGTTCTCCTAGCCACACTGTAATGCTGAGACAGGCAGTTTTTAGAGGAGGAGCCTTGGTTAAACTTCCATCAGTTAGCCATCTCCCCATCTCCTCAGTACTCCCTGATTTCACTTCTCTGGATGCACTTTGTTTAATGCTCATTCAACCTGTAAAATTAGTCTCAGGAGTGCAGGGCTGCCATTATTCCAATCTGTGTCCCATCCTGCTCCCAAGAGCTATGGCCCTTGTCATTAGCCTAATGTAGATGGAGGCTCTTTGGGTCTTGTCACAGAGGAAACAAGACCCAAACTGGCTCTGCTTTCAGACGCAGTAATTTTCTGCTATTCTAGCCCATTATTATGAAAAAAAGAAAATTGATGTTATTGAGGTACAATTTATATATATAACACAGCACCCAGATTAAGTGTACTTCCTATCATTTGCAACAAATTTACAGACTCACAAAAAATTATCACACACAATGAGGATCTCTGAGATCAGGGGCTTGGGAGTTGGCTCAGCCCTTAATGTGTCTGCTTTGCGAGCATGAGGACCTCAGTTCAGTTTGCAAGCAGGAGCCACGCATTCAAGGCTGGGCAGTGATATCTGTAACCCCAGCTAGGTACAAACAGCAAGGTCTCTGACACATATTGGCCTACCAGACTAGCTGAGCAAATGAGCCCCAGAAATGCTTCACTGAGAGACTGTGTCTCAGTTAAGGGTGGCCCAAGGGAAACGGTGTGATTGTCTTCAGTGGTGTAGCCACTAGGAAGTCGGCCATGATCCTGTAAATAACCTCCTACGTACAGTCATGCAGAAGACCCTAATTAAACTCAGAGGGCCACACATTTTTAAAAAGACATTAAGGTAAAAGGGAGATTCATTGGGAAGAAAAGGGCTTTAAGGGAGAAAGAGGGAGGGCTCGGGGTGGTAATGAGGTAAAAGATGAATAAGATTCATTACATGCATGTATGGATCTCAAATGAGGAATTGCCGGATCAGGCTGGCCTGTGGACATGTCAACATTGCAGAATCGGTGTGCAAAGACCTAGTCCACCCTGGGCAGCACCATTACCTGAGTTTAGGTCCTGGACTTTATAAAAAAGGAGAAGGGCCCAGACAGGTGTCTCATGGGGGAGAGCTCTCAATGTTCTTATAGCTGTCCCAAGGTCCGTTTCCAGCACCCATGTCTGGTGGCCCAAAACTGCCTGTAACTCTAGCTCCAGGGGATTTGAAGCCTATTTCTGACTTCCAAAGACACCCCACACATGTGGCGTACATTATACATGCAGAGTCACACATACACATTAACACATAAATTGGAAAAGAGAGCAAAGCAAGCTGAGCACTGTGCATGCGTGCATTCATTCATCCCTCTCTGGTCTTAACTGTGGATGCATATGACTTTAAAAACATACGTGCATGCGTGTGACTGTACACATGAATACAGGTACTTGGGGACTTTAGAAGAGAGCATTGGATCCCCTGGAATGGAGTTGTGGGCAGTTGTGGGCCACCTAACATGGGTGCTGGGAACTGAGCTCGGGTCCTCTGGTAGAGGCATAAGTGCTCTTACCTACTGAGTCTATGTCTCCTGCCCATAACTGTTTTTAAGTGTCTGTCACCTTGACTTCCCTGCTCTGCTGAACTGTAACCTGGAAACGTGAACTAAAATAAACCCTTTCCCCACCCCAACCCCCAACCCCCATGGGTTGCTTTCCTTCAGGGTGGTTTATCCAGTAAAAGAACCGAAACTAGGACAGGAAGTAGTCACAAAACTCAGGAAAGGATTTCTGCAGTGCTGATCTGAGTTGTGGGAGGAACTAATCTCCTTCCCCAAGGCACAGGGTTCTACAGAAAACAAAAAAAAAATGGCTGTGATAAACTATGCTAAATTTTAATTTGGGTATATTTCAGACATTGTTTTTTTTTTTATTATCACCAAATAAAGGACACATGGCTTCTAGTGGAGGAGTTGTATTTGCTTCCAATGATAACAGCTGAGCCTTGGGGGAGGATTAGAACCTGAGCTTTCCATCCACCCAGTGAGCTTGACCGCTTCCAATTACTTGAACACGTTGCTAAGATGGCAGAGTGGCAACAGATGTGACTTGCTGGTATCTTGTGAAACCTGTCAGTATTTCAATAAAGCTACTGTGATCCGGTCATACTCTAAGAAATAAGTATTTTGGTTATGTTGTTGGCCAGAGCTCCCCATTTATTTCCTAAGCAGTAAGAGTTGATAAGACTTGGGTTCAATTTTTTTGTTTTGTTTTATTTTGTTTTTCCAGACAGGGTTTCTCTGTGTAGCCCTGGCTATCCTGGAACTCAGTCTGTAGACCAGGCTGACCTCAAACTCACAGAGATCTGCCTGCCTGTGCCTCCTGAGTGCTGGGATTAAAGGCATGCCTTACCACCACCCAGCTCAGGGATCCCTGTTTAGCTGGCAGGTTTTTTCAGGTCAGCAAGGAGGGCCTTCCACTTCCCAGATAAAGCTTGACACATTGAGGATGCTCCTCTGTGAACTGGACCCCCAAACCAACCTGAAGGGGCCAAGACAGATCCCCTGAGATTCTTCCTGGGCACCTAGGTGAATTTAGGGATGATGTCCCCACTTAACACGTGCTGTTAGCACACAATAGGTAGAGTTTGTTGCCCCTACCAGGTGAGAAGAAACAGCCTGGGGTTATGGTTTGGTAATAGTAGATATGGGGCCCCATTGCTCTGATACTGGCTTGCTGATTTCTCACTATAGAGCCTGATCATCATTGGGGTCATTGTGATGGGCACAGATACTGCCCCAACCATGTTGCCTGTGTGTTAATAGCTTAGCAGGCTCTGGGGAAGAGAACAACTCATTCTCTCTGAGCTTTGGATTGCTGAGACAGGGTCTCATTATGTAGCCCTGTCTCTCTTGGAATTCGTGGTATAGACCAGGCTGGCCTTGAACTCACAGAGATCTGCCTGCCTCTGCCTCCTGAGTGCTGGGACTAAAGGCATGCACCACTACTGCCCAGCTATGGCTCCTGGTATCATCTTTTGTTAGATTTCATCTGTATTTGGTTTCTGCTCCTAAATTCAGGGAGATTAAGATAAAAGAAGTGTTCTGATTTTGTATGTCACAGCAAATTCCATTCCCTGAAATGTACTCCTATTTGTACATAATGAAATGACTTTTATTTCTCAGTTATTTCTCTCTGCTAGTGTGCAGCATAGGCACGCATGGGTATGTGTGTAGAGGTCAGAGGTCAACATCAGGATTTTTATCATTTTCTACTCTTACCTATTGAGGCAGCTTCCTAACCCCTGATGCTAACTTTTGAGTTTTTAAAAATTTAAAAGTCGGGCTGGAGTCTGCCTTCTGTCTGCTGAGAGGTGGTGTTGGCTAGGGAAAGATGCCCTCCCCTCCCTTTTGCCCTCACTACCGTTAGCCAACAGATCTAGCCCAGATGGGGCCACAAGAACAGGAGAGCTGTCCCTGCCCCTCACAAGCTGCAGAACTTGCGAGAGCAGGCCCTGCACCTTGCTGGGTAGCACACTACAGCTGGTCCTGGATATGGGGGTTGTGGGTGAGCCAGCCCCGAGGGAGTGAGTGTGGGAGTGCCAGCCCTGCCTTCTGTCTGCTATGTGGTAGTGTTGGATAGGGAGAGATGCCTTTCCCTCCCTTTTTCCCTCTTCACCATTGGCCAACAGGAGATCTGTTGTGGCCCAGAAGGGGTCACAAGAGAAGGAGAGCTGTACCTGCCCCTCACATGGTGCAACACTTGGGAGAGCAGGACCTGCACCTCTACATAGTAGAACTGGCCATGCAAGTGGGGGTTGCAGGTCCTGAACCAGGGCTTTGAGTTGGCCAACTCCAACATCTACCCCATGGATGAACTGCTGAAGTGCAAGAAGAGGTCAGTTCCACAACCCAGGACTGCAGGATCTCCATGAAACAGGATAGTTACAGCATATCTGAGAGGAGTTCCAGTACTGACAGAGTAGCGGAAACCAGGGGTCTCGTTACAGAGCATGTGGTCATTATAATGAACATTTGCAAGCAGAATGTGTGGACAAAGGGAAATATTGTGGGACATACTGAGATACATTGCAGCTTCCACAATGAGCTACTATTTTTATTCTGGGACAGATTGCAAGAGTGAAGGGCGGGTCTTGGGGAAGGTGAGAGATGGAAAGGAACAGAGTGCATGATGTGAAATTCAAAAAATAAAATTTTTTTCAATTATATAAAAAAAAAGAGTCGGGCTGGAGTGATGGCTCTGCAGTTAAGAGCACTAGCTGCTCTTCCAGAGGACCTGGGTTCTCCCAGCACCCACACAGTGGCTCACAACTGTCTGCAACTCCAGTTCCAGGAGATCTGACATCCTCTTCTGGCCTCCATGGGCACCTGGTACACATGTGGTGCACAGACTTATATGCAGGTACAACACTCATCCACATGAAATAAACATTTAAAAACTAAAGAGTATAGTGGGGCCATTACACCAGTTTCCAAACTGCTACTTTGAACTAAATTTTAAAATTTTACCATCATTTTGTGATGTAGATTATTTTGCCTGTGTGCACTTGTACTGTGTATGCCTGGTGCTCTTGAAGGTCAGAAGAGGGCGTTGGAGTCCCCGGAACTGGAGTTACGGACAGCTGTGAGCCATCATGCGGGTGCTGGGAATTGACCTCAGGTCCCCTGTAAGAGCAACAGGTGCTCTTAACCACTGAACCAACACTCCAGCTTCCCCTCCCTTTTGTGGTGTCAGGATAGAGTGCAAAGCCTTGTGCATACTAGGCAAGTGCACTACCCTTAAGCTCTATCTGTTTTCCGCCTTTTAATTTGTTTTACACTCGTGTGTGTGTGTGTATGTGTGTGTGTGTGTGTGTGTGTGTGTATGTGTGTCCGATGGCACATATACACAGGCCAAAAGATAATTTGCAGGAATCAGTTCTTTCCTACAATGTGGGGCTTGGAACTAGGTCATCAGACTAGGCAGCAAGTGCCTGCACTCTGAGCCTTCTTAGAGGCCTACCCCCCCCCCCCCCCCCCCCTTTAATAGCCCATCCTGTGAAAGAAGAAAAACCAATGTAAGCTTATAATAATTTATCTCAAAGTATTTTATGTTTCAATTAGCTGGGAATAAAGGGCACCATTCATTCTGGGTCTAAGAAAACTCACGTCCCCACTCCACCAAAGCAGAAGTTCTGTGGGCTGTCTTCTCAGAGTTGAATCAGCTGTTAAAAGAGGGACAAATGATATCACCAGATTGTTAAAAGAAGAACTCCCTTCCTCTGTGAGCCACTCCTCCTCCCTGACTGCCCAGTTTACAAAGCTACTTTTGCTACACTTCCACTAAGTGATAACACCAACTTCCCCCTGATTGACCCTGAGCTTGCCTTGTGACTAACTAGCCTGGTCCAGTGGAAGGCAATGGAAGGCATGCCATGCTACTTCCAAGGCTGGGCCCCAGGAAGTAAGGGCAACTTTGTCTTTTTGGCATAATTTTGCTTCTCTGTCAAAAAGCTAGGTGTTATAGATCTGGGAAGGTGGATCCATCAGTAAAGTGCCTGTCACACAAGCCTAAAGACCTAGCACTTATTGGGGTAAAAAAAGCCAGGTGGTCGGGGACGCCTTTAACCCCACTCGGGAGGCAGATCTCTGAGTTTAGGTCAAGCCTAGTCTAAAAACCAAGTTCCAGGACAGTCAGGGCTACATAAAGAAACCCTTGTCTCGGAAAACAAACAAAAAGCAAAAAAGCCAGGTGTGGTCCGTAACCTCAGCACTGGGGTGGCAGTAGGGCAGAGATAGGAGGATCCCCAAAGCTCACTGCCTAGTAGGTCTAGCCAGTGGCAAGCACCTGATTCAGTGAGAGACACTATCTGGAAAGATAAGGTAGGGCTAGGGAGAAGGTTCAGTGGTATAGAGGTGATTGCCACCAAAGCTCATGGCTTGAGTTGGAACCCTGGAACCAACAAGATTGAAAGACCGAACCAATTCCTTTGATCTCACAAGTTTGCCATCTCTCTCTCTCTCTCTCTCTCTCTCTCTCTCTCTCTCTCTCACACACACACACACACACACACACACACACACACACACACACACACTAGTAATAAAATTGAAGAAAAAAAGATGATGAACAATGACTGAGGAAGATACTTGCCTTTGATGACCTCTGGCCTCCACATGCATGCAAACATTATGCACACACACATTAAAAAAAATTAAAGGCCAGGAAAAATCTACTGGACAGTAAGAAGCCACATGGAGTGGAAGAGACCCAGTGTCTTAGTCATTTTTCTTTTGATGTGATAAGACATTATGACCAAGGCAACTTTTTAAGTTTTATTTCATTAATTAATTAATTAATTTGGTTTTTCTCGAGATGGGGTTTCTGTGGTAGGTTTAGTGTTAGCATATATAGCATAGGGAACTTGGAATAAGGTTGGACTTTTAAGATAAAAGACTTCATCCGAGGAACATATCCTTGGGAACTCACCAAGGACCAGGACCTCTTTGATCTTGGGACTGGGGGCAGGACATGGCCCCTGGGATGCCTGCCCTCCAGGTCTGTTGTCATTTCACAACTCTCTGCAAAGGGCATCTGAATGACATGCCCTGAGGCACCTGCCCACATCTGTGGACCGCCTGTAAATTCACGCCCCTCTGCAAAAAGCTTTTTTTTTTTTGGTTTTTCGAGACAGGGTTTCTCTGTGTATCTCTGGCTGTCCTGGACTCACTTTGTAGACCAGGCTGGCCTCGAACTCACAGAAATCCGCCTGCCTCTGCCTCCCGAGTGCTGGGATTAAAGGCTTGCGCCACCAAAGCCCGGCACTGCAAAAAGCTTTTTTGAAAAAGACTGAGCCCCCGGAACTAACTTTAAAAGTGCACAAAAGCAGCTGGGGTTGGTGGCCCACACCTTTAATCCCAGCACTTGGGAGGCAGAGGCAGGCGGATCTTTGTGAGTTCGAGGCCAGCCTGGTCTACAAAGCGAGTCCAGGACAGCCAGAGATATTCAGAGAAACCCTGTCTCGAAAAACCAAAAAAAAAAAAAAAAAGAAAAACTAAAAAAAAGTGCACACAAGCTTCTGCCGACAGATGAAGATATATAAGGCAGGATCCATGTGCGGGGTGGGCTTTCTCTCCTGTTCCTGATTCACTCAAGGTTTTTCTTGACCGGCGAAAGAACATGCATCACAATCTCATTGGAAAGTTTCACCCTCTGATGGTGACCTGTTTCCGGTCTGAATCAGGACAGATTCTCCCTGAGATTCGGGAGTGCTCAGACATGGAGCTCCAGGACTGCCGGCCTTTGCAGGCCATAAGCATCTGAATTGGTGAGCTGCCTGGGAAACTTTCATGTGTTAATTGGTCTTAAGACAACAAGGGGACAAACGAAATTCAGAGACTTTAAGAGACTTTAAAACTGAAAATTGTATGAAGACCAGCCATCCATCAGGACCCTTGCTCAGAGAAAAATATCCTTTCGAGAAACCTTAGGTTAATGTTAAATGTTTGTATTATAGATACTAAGAAGTTTTAGGTGCTAGGTTTCAGAGTTAGGGTTTGGGTTTAGGATTTAGGAATTTTATAGACAATTATTAGGTAATTGTTAAGTATTGATAAATATATGTGTGATAAATAAAAATTTACTGTTACAGGTTTTCCTATGCAATAGTCCTGGCTGTCCTGGATTCACTCTGTAGACCAGGCTGGCTTCAAACTCACAGAGATCTGCCTGCCTCTGCCTCCCAACTGCTGGGATTAAAGGTGTGCGCCACTATGCCTGGCTGACCAAGGCAACTTTTAAAAAACTGTTTTTGGCTTTTTTTTTTTTTTTTTTCCGAGACAGGGTTTCTTTGTATAACAGCTCTGGCTGTCCTGGACTCGCTTTGTAGACCAGGCTGGCCTCGAACTCACAGAGATCCGCCTGCCTCTGCCTCCTAAGTGCTGGGATTAAAGGCGTGCACCACCACTGCCCAGCTTGTTTTTGGCTTTTCGAGACAGGGGTTCTCTGTGTAGCCTTGGCTGTCCTGGAGCTTGCTCTGTAAACCAGGCTGATCTTGAACTTGGAGCTCCATCTGCCTCTGCCTCCTAAAGGCATGCACCACCACTGCTCAAACTTTAAAACAGATAGCTTAATTTGGCTTTTGCTTCTGTAGGGTTTAAGCAAAGGCTTGGTAACAGGAAACTGGAACATCAGCTGAGACCTCATATCTTGACACTCAAGGTGGTCACAGAGAGCTCACTGGGAATGGTAAATGTTTTCTGAAACCTCAAATCTGCCCCCCATGACATACCTCCTCCAACAAGGCCACACCTCCTAATTCTTCCCAAACAGTTCCACCAAATGGGGCAAAGTATTCAAAATGTGAGCCTATGAGGGCCATCCATTCTCATTCAAAAGTACACCCCACTTTACAGTCACCACACTGATTGTGCCTAATCTTGGGAAATAAGCAGAGCTGGGCTTGGTTAACACTTACAGGAAAGACCAAGGCCCAGACCCCAGGCAAAAAACACAGGCAAACACATTGTATTAGCTGCTTTTCTCATTGCTAAGTTTCACCTGAACATCCCCAGGAAGGTAGGCTGGGACCATGAGAGACAGCTGGTTGTTTTAGTTTTTGTTTGAGGCAGTGTATCCCTGGCTAGCCTGGAACTCACTCTGTAGACCAGACTGACCTCAAGCCCATAGAGATCCACCTGCTTCTGCCTCCTGAGTGCTGGGATTAAAGGCACGGGCCACCACGGAGCTGGTTGGCTGTTTTTCTTACCCATTGCAGGCTATGGAGAGAGAAAGGAAGCGAAGGAGGGAGTGGTGGCTGGAAAGTAGAAAAGGGAGAAGGAGCAGGGAAAGGGACTTCTATTCCCTGTTCAAAGCTTCTGATGACTTCAGTCTGAGCCCTGTGCTCCTCCAGTCTTGGATTCAGTCACCACTGTGACAGGCGTTCCTTACTTTCTCCCACTTAATTAGTCAGGATTCTCCAGAGGAACAGAATATACAGAGTGAATGTAGCTTACAAAGGACTTTTTTCTTTGAGACATGGTTTCTCTGTGTATCCATGACTGTCCTGGAGTCACTTTGTAGATCAGGCTAGTCTTGAACTCACAGAGATTTGCCTGTCTCTGCCTCCCTAGTGCTGGTATTAAAGGCGTGCGCCACCACACCCGGCCACAAAGGACTTATTAGATTGGTTTATTTGACTCTGGCTGGCTAGTCCAACAATTGTCTGGATGCTGGAGAGGCTGAGAACACAGTAGCTGCACAGTCCCAATATAGCGATGAAGGCCTGGAGGATTCTGGGAGATTTGTTGGTCCTTACTGGAAGATCAAAGAAGTTGTGTCCCAATGTCAGCTATGGACAACGGTGGCTGCAGCAGGAGCAGCAGCAGCCACAGTGGGATGGATGCAGTTACCAGTAGGAAGTAAGGCAAGCGGGCAAGCAAGCAAAAGCAAGCAGGCAGGCAGGCAGGCAAGCAAGCAAAGGAAACAGCACTGTTTGGTCCTCAGACTTCGTTATAACTGGGTTGCTGGAAGTTCCCACCCATCCAGCAGGACGGGCTTTCTCGCTTAGTTATTCCTTCCTGGAAGTCCCCTTATAGCCCCACCCAGAGGCGTGTCTCTGATTAGATTTCACATGACTGACAACCAAGATTAACCTTCGCAGACCAGGAGATGGGTTGGGGAGTAAAGGGGGTGGGAGTGGGCGGTGTATGGTAATGGGTTTGTGCATTCCTCCTTTCTCCAGGTTTATGAGGGTTCTGAGTAGAGGCCGGCAGATTAGGCAGGGTCAGCTAGTCCTCCTGAGACCAGAGTTCTTTAAGAACAGGCGCTCTGGCTTCTTAACTTCCTTCCCACACCACCCTCTCTCATATCTCTCTCCTATCTCACCATTGGACCCTACTGCAGCTCCCAGAGGTTCCACCTCACAAGATAGTCCCGAGCCCAACAGCCGGGTCCCACTGGAGGAGTGGTGACTCCAGCAACTCGTCTTTGACTATTTAGATTTTCCTGTTTGGCCAGTCTCCAGGTCTCTGCTCAGGTGAGTCTTAATTGGCCCCTTCCTGGGTGTCTCTCTTTGTATGAGGTTGTTGGTTTGCCCCAAGGCCTATCATGGGTCTTAGCTGTATCATCAAGCTTCTAGTGTGTTCACCTTCTTACCTGGGTACCACTTGGGACAACGTGGTAATTTCCTGGTAAAAAATTTTTACCTCACCAGCTCACAGGTGGGAAGTCCTGCTGGATCTCTGTGATTTCCCAACCAGCCTGGTCTACATAGAAAGTTCCAGGCTAAGCCGGACGTGGTAACCCACGCCTTTAATTCCAGCACTTAGGAGGCAGAGGCAGGCAGATCTCTGTGAGTTCGAGGCCAGCCTGGTCTACAAAGGGAGTCCAGGAGAGCCAGGGCTATTATACAGAAAAACCCTATCTCAAAAACAAACAAAAAAATAAAAAGGAGAAAGTTCCAGGCTAGCCTGGGCTACACAGTGAGACCCTGTCTCAAAATAAGTAAGTAAACAAACAAACAAGCAAGTGACCTGCTTCTAGGTTACAAGTTAGTGTTTTGGCTGCAAAAAATATTTTCCTATTACAATACTTAATTAGAGCATTTTGCCTTGCCTGGCAGCCTCAATAACAGAGAAGGATGTAACCTCATTTGTGTTAAGGAGAAATGAATGAGGAATCCTTTCTCTGTGGTCTCCAGTACTAATATTTCCACATTCATCCCCACCGAGCATATTTTTCCTCCATCAGTCAAAAAAAATTTTTTTTCCTTTGTTCCTAATAACCAGGTTACAGATTTAAATTAGCTGAAGAATCAGCAAAGTGGGGGCTGGGAAAGTGGTTCAGTGGATAGAGCATTTACCATGCAAGCATGAGGGCCTGAGTTCAATTCCCAGCACCCACATAAAAGCCAGGCATAGCTGTGTGTGTTTCTATATCCCCAGTACTGGTCGGGCTAGAGATAAGGGACTTCCGGGAGACTCACTGGCTTGGCAGTCTAGCCAAAAGAATGGGCTCTGGGTTCAGTGAAAGTTCCCATCTCAAAAAATAAGATGGAGAATAATAGAGAAAGATACTGGAAGTTAACCTCAGGCTAACTCATGTGCACACATTGGTAAGTGTACCTAGACACAAACATATCTACATACATATATACATACATACAGCGCACTCACAGAGACAGAAAGGGAGAAAATAGGCAAAGTGGTTACTCCATGTTCATCCTTTTTGTATCAACACTCCATTGTATTTCCAAGGAATAAATACAGGCTTTGAAAGCCATCTAGGTGGTGCAGATCTTTCTTGGTTTGTTTCTGTTTTTTTTTGTTTTCATCTAAGAGGTTGGCCTAAACAGGCGCTGTTGCTACCAGGCTCCAAAGGACTGTGATTTCGCGTTGCTATGGGGACAAGATGATTCAAATGCACATCATGTTCTGTTGCTAAGGCAATCCCTGACACTCTCACCTTTTCTGTCAAGAGCAGCTTTGCCCCAGATTTCACTTTTTTATTTATTTTGAGGGTATGTATGTGGTGTGCATGTGCATATTCGTGTGAGCTTGTGAAGATCAGAAAACAACTTGGGGAAGTTGGGTCTCTCCTACCACTATGTAGGTTCCAGAGATAGACCCTCAGATCCTTTGGCTTGGCAGCAAGCGCCTTTATCCACTGAGCCATCTTGCTGGCCCTCAATCAATTCATCTTTTCCTCTCCCCTCATTTCCTGTTTTTCTTTTTTTTTTTTTGAGATGGGTTATCTCTGTGTAACAGAACCCTGGCTCTCCTGGACTTGCTTTGTAGACCAGGCTGGTCTCGAACTCATATAGATTTGCCTGCCTCTGCCTCCCAAGTGCTGGGATTACAGGTGTGCACCACCACGCCAGGCTTCATTTCTTTATTTTTGTCTTTGGCATTCATTTATTAGGCTGGCGTTCCAGTCAGTAGCCCATGATAAGCCTAGATCTCACTATCCCTTGAGGCAGGCTCCTGAGTCTGAGGTGACAGGTGTTTTGTGTGTGTGTGTGTGTGTGTGTGTGTGTGTGTATGTGCTCATTGGTATTGTTCCTCAAGAGCTGCCCAACCGTTTTTTGAGATAGGACCTCTCCTTGGCTTGGAACTCTCTGATTGGACTAGACTGCTTGGTCTTTGAGCATTTTTTTTGTTTTGTTTTGTTGTTTTGAGACAGGGTTTCTCTGTGTTGCCCTGGCAATCCTGGAACTCACTCAGTAGTCCAGGCTGGCCTTGAACTCATAGAGATCGACCTGACTCTGCCTCCCGAGCACTGGGATTAAAGGCGTGCACCACCACACCCAACCTTATTTAGGTTTTTCAAGACAGGGTATCTCTGTGTAGCTCTGGCTGTCTTGGACTATCTTTGTAGACCAGGCTAGCCTTGAACTCACAGAGATCTGCCTGCCTCTGCCTCCTGAGTGCTGGGATTAAAGGCGTGCACCACCATGCCCAACAATTACAGACATCTGAGAACTGCCATGTGGGTGCTGGGATTTGAACCCGGGTCCTTTGGAAGAGCAGCCAGTGCACTTAACCACTGAACCATCTTTCCAGCTCCTGGCATGATTTTTTTTGAGACAGGGTTTCTCTGTATATCTCTGGCTGTCCTGGACTCACTTTGTAGACCAGGCTGGCCTCGAACTCACAGAGATCTGCCTGCCTCTGCCTCCCGAGTGCTGGGATTAAAGGCGTGCGCCACCACTGCCCAGCTCTGGCATGTTATTTTATACTATATAAATGCTTTCTTTTCTACTTTCATGTAGTTGAATTTTATTGCTAGGGAAATTTCTGGGCTGAAGATGAGGCTCAGTTGGTAGACTGCTTGCTTAACATGTATGAAGTGTTCTATCCTCAAAACCACATAGACCAAGTATGGTAATACATACCTGTAATCCCAGTGCTGGGGAGCTAGAGGTAGGTGTAGTCAATATGTAAGGGCTTCTGAAATGCACTCTTTTTTTTTTTTTTTTTTAAGATTTTATTTATTATGTATACAATGTTCTGTCTGCAGGTATACCTGTAGGCCAGAAGAGGGCACCAGATTTCATTATGGATGGTTGTGAGCCACCATGTGTTTGCTGGGAATTGAACTCAGGACCTCTGGAAGAGCAGTCAGTGCTCTTAACCCCTGAGACATCTCTCCAGCCCAAAATGCAGACTCTTAAAAGGGGCATACGAAGTCAGCCTCAAGCCTCGTACCTGTGGGAAACACCTGGTAGTGTGTGGGGTCCTTTCTAACAGATGTACCTCAGGAGGAGGGCATAGAGCTGACAAATGAGAAATCAGCCTGATGCATAATTAAGAGACAGCAGATATATAAAGGAAAGCCTGGGAAACTGGGAGAGTGGGCTTTTGCTTGGCCTGGTTTCTGAATGCTGCTCAGTTGCTCATCGCTGCCTAACTTCAAAAGACTCTAGCTGTTGAGACTTGTTGAAGATTGCAGCCTAGGTGGGCAGAGACCAGGAAGGCTGAGAAAGCAGCACCTGCCACAGAGACAAAGCCTTGCCGAAGGGAGCGGCTGAAAAAGCCCAAGACCCTCCAGAGACCTTGGTGCCAAGGGGGCATGTGCCAGCTGCCAGTGGCAAAGCCACAAGGACAGAAAAGGCCTGACCTCAAGTGGAGGTTTGCCAGAGGCCTGTGATTAAGCCACCTGATGGCAAGGAGATTGTGGCCTTGGGTGGGACTAGCCCCAAGGCAGCAAGCTTAGGGTAGCAGAAGAGGCGTAGTGTAGGACCTGCACAGAGAAGGTTGGTAAGAATTGGGCAGGCTGAGGAGTGCCACGGCAGGCTGGCTGAGAGGGTCGGGGGCAGTGGCAATGCTAGGTGGGGACTGACAGAGGAGGCGGACCCCAAGTGGAATTGAGGCTGCCATAGTAATGCCAGACCCAGGTCACCACTGAGTATCTGCTGATTGCCGTGTTCCTGCAGACAGACTGCTGACCAGTTGCCCTCAAAGGACCTGCCCCCGAGGACAACTTGATCTGGGTATCCTTTCTAAAGTGTTAGGATTGGTTGTTTGGTGGGTGTTTAGAATTATTAATAAATATAGTTTAAAACATACACATGCAGGTAGGAGGATCAGGCACTCAAAGTTGTCCTTAACTACCTCGAAGTGCTCAAGGTCAACCCTGGGTATGTGAGGCCAGGTCTCACAACAAAATAACAACAATAAAAACTTTCCCTGTTACAGATTGTGGGAGACTTTCTAGCTATTTGCTTTTCTCTTTGTTTTGTTTTTGAGATAGGGTTTTTACGTATAGCCCTGGCTGATTTGGCTGGCCTTGAACTCACAGAGATCCATCTGCCTCTGCCTCCCGAGTGCTGGGATTAAAGGAGTGTGCCACCATCATCACCTGGCTGCTTTTTCTCTTGTATGGTTTTGTTTTTTAAGTTTGTTTTCCTTTCGATTGAGTGTATGTGGATATGTGCATGTGAATACAACTCCCAGAGGAAGCCAGAAGAGGGTGTTGGATTCCCTCAAGCTGGACTTACAAGCAGTTGTGAGCCACTTGATGTAGGTGTGGAACAAAACTTGGGTCTCTGCAAGAGCAGCAAGCGTTCTTAACTGCTGACCAATTTCTCTAGCCTCTGGTTTCCTTCCTTCCTTCCTTCCTTTCTTCTTTCTTTCTTTCTTTTTCTTTACATTTTGATCTTTGGTTCATTTGAGAAGTATCAGCTAGGTGAAATGAATACTGGATTTAATTTTGTTTCCATCAGGCTAGCCAGCTATCCTACCATCACATATTGGGGTCTTTTACCCTGCTTACTGGCTCGAGATGCTATCTGGGCTGCATGCTGGCTTTGCATCTGTGGCTGGGTCTATTTCTAGGTTTGATTTTTCCTGCTTCCCTGTGGTGTCTGCAAATGACAGTGTCTTGTGCTAATGACAAAAGCTTAAAGTATGTCTCAGTATATGGCAACCCGCTTCCTTTCAAGAATTGCCTGGCTTTTCTTAATATTTTCTCAAATGATACTCAACTTATCTCTATCTTAAAGATGGGGGAAATAGTGTTTTTATTGAACTCCTGTGTAGTTTATTGAAGCAGCCAAAGAAGTCAAATGTCTTCAGGAAATTAAATCCATCCAAGAATGGGCATGTCTTCACATTTGTTCACACCTATCTTTTATTATTCTAGTGTTTTGTTTTATTTTTCCTCTGAGTTCTGAATATTTCTTTTACAGCTTATGACTCACTTTAATTTTAATTTACATTTTCCATTTAACAGTTTATTTTTTACATTTGTGTGAAACAGAGTCTTCATTTCCTTCAGCTAACTAATTTTTTACAAAGTTGACCTGGATGGGGCTGGAGAGATGGCTCAGCGGTTAAGAGCAGTGGCTGTTCTTCCAAAGGACCAGAGTTCAAATCCCAGCACCCATATGGCAGTTCACGGCTGCCTGTAGTAACTGCTGGGCGTGGTGGCGCACTCCTTTGATCCCAGCATGTGGAAGCCTGAGGCAGGCAGATCTCTGAGTTCAAGGCTAGCCTGGTCTACAAAGTGAGTCCAGGACAGCCAAGAGATACACAGAGAAACCCCATCTCAAAAAACAAAACAAAAACAAACCACCCCAAACCAAAATACAAAACAACAACAATGGAAAAAGCGAAGTTGACCTGGAACTCCAGATGTAATTGCCTCAGCTTCCTGAGTGCTGGGGTTACCACCGCTCCCTGTGTTCAGTCTGCATTCATCCACCCATCCATCTTCCTTCCTCTGTACTTACGTTCTCACCTCCCTCTTCACAGTCATCCTTCATAGTCTTGGATGTCCTGGAGAAAATAATTTTTTTTTTTTTTGGTTTTTCGAGACAGGGTTTCTCTGAATATCTCTGGCTGTCCTGGACTCGCTTTGTAGACCAGGCTGGCCTCGAACTCACAAAGATCCGCCTGCCTCTGCCTCCCAAGTGCTGGGATTAAAGGCGTGCGCCACCACCGCCCGGCCTAGAAAATAATTTTTAAAATGTTTATGTATGTATGTGTGTGTATGTATGTATGTATATGCACCACATATTACCCGGTGCCCACGGAGTTTATAGGATCCCCTGGAACTGAAGTTTTGAATGGCAATTGAATCCAAGTCCTCTATAAAGCAGTAAGTCCTCTAGACCAGGGATTCTCAACCTGTCGGTCAGGATCCCCCGGGGACGTTGTTTCACAGCGGTTGCCTAAGACCACTTGGGAAATACAGGCATTTACGTTATGATTCGTAACAATAACAATTTTACAGTTATGAACTAGCAACAAAAATAATTTTATGGTTGGTGGCCACCACAACATGAGGAATTGTATTAAAGGGTCGGAGCGTTAGGATACGCTAGAACCACTGCTTTAGACTTTTGAGTTAGAGCTACTGCCCCCAAGTGTTCAGATCTTTTTGACAGCTAGTTCTACAGGATGCCACAGGGCTAATCTGCGGAGTATCCTCAAAGGATACGATTGGTACTCTAGAATACGTAGCGCATCACAACTTCCATGTCTAGGAGTGCCACGAAAATATCTTCCGATCAGGCCACGTAACTAATAAGGGTGGGGGACTGGGGGACTTCTCATCACACGGCTTTGTGAGGCTGTAGACGGAAATACATCATTGAAGACCGGAATTGCCTTGCCGCGGAATGCCGCGGTGACCTTCGGGAGTTGGATTTTATTAACCCGTGGGTGCAGGGAACTTTCATGCCTGTTTTCGGGGGTTGGACTCGGATGTTCATCCTTCCGGACTCCAGGCAGTCCCGTGGCAACTGTTGTCCCCTCTGCTCCCAGAAGCACAGCTTTGCTCACTGGCTGAGCGGGCTGCATTGTGCATGGTCAGGGTTGAGTGGTCCAGCTTGTGTAGGGATGGTACACGTAGTGTGGGTGCTAGACTGTGGCCAGCCTGTCATCTCACGGACCATTTGTTCTTCCGCTCTACCTACTCAGAGCCTATCGTTCACTGCAGGCTCACAGGTGTCATGACAGTACAGATCCCAGATATCACCCCCTCTTTTCTGAGAACAAATTTCCTACTATCCCTTCACTTGTAGATTCACTGTTCATCCAGGAGGTACCTGAACCCCGCTCCAGTCTACTGTGGCTAGCTGGGAGGAGAAGCTGCCAAGGAGAGACAGTGGACCCATTGTTTTAGACAATACTCTCTTCCTTCATAATCTTCCTTGGCTGTTGTTCACCCCACCTTAGAGCCAGCAAGCGGCAAATGGGGAGCAGTGAGCAAAACCAAGGGAGGATTTTTGAAAAGTTTTTTATTTCAAAAATAAAAAATAAAAAAGAATCACTTGTGAAGCCGGGTGTGGTGGTGCACGTCTTTGTTCCTAGCACTCCGGAGGTGGAGGCAGGTGGATCTCTGTGAGTTAGAGGCCAACCTGGTCTACAAAGTGAGTCCAGGACAGCCAGGGCCACACAGAGAAACCCTGTCTCGAAAAACAAACAAAAAACCAAAAACAACAGCAGAAAGAAGATAAAAGAAACACTTGTGGAGCTGGGCGGTGTTGGCCCATACCTTTAATCCCAGCATTCAGGAGGCAGAGGCAGAGGCAGGCAGATCTCTGAGTTTGAAGCCAGCCTGGCCTATGGAGCTAGTTCCAGGACATCTAGGGCTAGACAGAGAAACATGCACAAGTGCACACATATAATACACAAATAAATAAATTATAAATATAAGATAGATAAACTTATTTAAATATGTACCTGGTGTTTCTTGAGTTTATTTTTGAGTACGGGGCTGTTTAATGTCTAATACCTCACATATATTTTACATTCTTTTTTCTTTCTAATTTTATGGACTGTGCAGTCTGGAAAAATATCGGTTTTAGTATTGTTTTTTTTTTTCATTTGTCTGGTTCTAGTTGTTGCTGTTGTTAATAGGGTAGAGTATTGAATCTGGAGCATCATATGTACACTTGCTCTTCAACCAGGCCAAATTCTGAGCCAGAGATTAATTAAAATTGATTAAATTAAAGATTGACTATAGGGGCTGGAGAGACAGCTCAGTGGTTAAGGGCACCGACTGCCCTTCTAGAGGTCCTGGATTCACATCTCAGCACCCACATGGCAGCTCACAACTGTCCGTAACTCCAAGATCTGACATTTTCACATAGATGTACATACAGACAAATCACAAATGCACATAAAATAAAGGTAATTAAGTTTTTAAAAATTGATTATAAGCCGGGCGGTGGTGGCGCACGCCTTTAATCCCAGCATTTGGGAGGCAGAGGCAGGCGGATCTTTGCGAGTTTGAGGCCAGCCTGGTCTACAAAGCGAGTCCAGGACAGCCAGAGCTGTTAAACAGAGAAACCCTGTCTCGAAAAAAAAAAAAACAAAAAAAATTGATTATATATGACAGATAGATGATAGTTAGACTGTGTGTGTGTGTGTGAATGCACATGTCACAGTGTAAATGGAGGACAGAGGACAACTCTGGAATCAGTTCTCTCCTCCTACCTTTACATGGAATCTGGAGGTTGAACTCAGTCTGTCAGGCTTAGGTGACAAATGCTTTTACCTGCTGAGCCATCTCCGGAGCCCTGAGTCAAGGGTTTTGTTTTGTTTTTGTTTTCTGGCTTTTTGAGACAAGGTGTCTCTGTATAACAGAGCCCTGGGGGGTCTCACTCTGCAACTCTGGCTGGTCTAGAACTACAAGACCAACTACCAGGTTGGTCTTGAACTCACAGAGATCCAGCTGCCTGTGCTTCCTGAGTACTGGGACTAAAGTTGTGCATCATCACCACACTAGACTGAGGTCCTGAGGTTAACACCCCAGCAGGGTACAGTGTGCACCAGTGCTAGGGAGGCATGGAGGAGTGTCCCTGAAGCTCACTGGGTCTAGACAAAGTGATGAGCTCCGGGCTTAGTGAAATCTGTCTCGAAAACTGAGGTGGAACCTAATTGAGGAAGAAGCCCGATGTCTACCTTTCATCTCACATATGCACAAATGCATGTCTTTATATATATCCTCACAGATATGTGCATACACATGACCATGTACTCCCCCCCCCACACATCCAAAACTGAAAGTAAATTAAAGTCGGTGGAACTCTGCAGAGAATAGCTGATCAAAATGGGATATAGCCCAAGAGCTACAGAGGCCACCAACGCTCTGGTGATGGGCATCTGCTATTTCTGGCTTTATAAGGGCAGGCTGAGGGACTGCAGAGATGGTGGCTTCGCAAACATGAAGACCTGAGTTTGATGCCACAGCACACACCTGAAAAGTCATGCAAGGCTGCACATGTCTGTAATTCTAGCACTGGAGGATGGACAGGTGGATCCCGACAGCTCATTGCCCGTTCAGCCTCGTCAAAACAGAGAAAGAAAAAAAATCAAAACAGAGAAAGAAAAAAAATGTACAAAGACAGGCTGAGGGAGGGGGGCTGCTGTAACTTATACAAGGCTCAAGGATCAATCCTTAGTTCTGTAACAAGCAAAACCAAACCTAGATTGTGTGTTTTAGATGAGAGGAAATAGCTCAGCACAGCTACTGATTCACTTTCTCTGCTTCTGGGGGCCGAGAAGAACATCTCTAACCACATTTTCCTGCCATTGGTTTATCTTATCGGTTTGTGGTTGGTAAGAAGCTGCTTGGGGGATTTCCCGTTACTTAATGAAAAGCCAACACTGGTTTACAGTTGACTCTGTGCACTAAGGAGCTGCTGATGTCGTCGCTGGTTACTTGCAGATAGGTCAGTACCTGGAATAAGCTTCCTCCTCTCAAATACCTAACTACTTGCCTACCCCAATGTGCCAGGGTTGGTTCTAAGAAAAATCATTTTATATAGCCGGCAGTGGCACATGCCTTTAATATCAGCACTTGAGAGCCAGAGGCAGGCGATTTGAGGCCAGCCTGGTCTACATAACAAGTTCCAGGGCAGCCAGGTGTACAGAGAAACCCTGTGCAACTGTAGTGATTTCTCTGGCCCGCAAGCTCGTAAACTCCCCTGATAGATTCTCCCGTCTCTGCCTCCCATCTCGCTGCTGGAGGGCTGTAATTACAGATGTCTCAAACTGAAATCTACTTTTTGCGTGGGTTCCAGAGATGAAATTTGTGCTGTCAGGCTTGTGTGGCTTGTTAGTGTTTTTTATCCTCTGAGACATCTCCATATCCCTAATTATAAAACCGTCTCTGCTCTTTTTTATGCTGGCCACACTTGATTTGGCTTTGCATTTACCAGCGCAGGAATCCATTGTGCCCTGATACAAATAAGCTACTTAAGTTTACTATGTTTTATTTTTGGCAGCACTAAGGATCAAACCCAGGGCCTGGCATCTCCTGACAAATGCTTTACACCATCTGCCCCTCACTGGGGGATTCCAGACAGTTGCTCGATCACACCACTGAGTTACATTCATCAGTTCGTTGTGGTCATTGTTTTCTCCTTTTTTCAATATCTCATCTTTTTTTTTTTTTTAAAACCCAGAGGACCAGATGGAGTTTGCACTCTAAGAACTACTACATTAGGGCTGGAGAGATGGCTCAGCGGTTAAGAGCACTGGCTGCTCTTCCAGAGGTCATGAGTTCAATTCCCAGCAACCATATGGTGGCTCACAACCATCCATAATGAAATCTGGTGCCCTCTTCTGGCCTGCAGATATACCTGCAGACATAACACTGTATACATAATAAATAAATCTTAAAAAAAAAAAAAGAACTACTACATTAGAATGGAAGAGTGGAATAGATATATTCAATATATATCGTGTGCACATATGGATATATGTAGATTTTTATTTTATTCTTTGTTTTTTTTTTTTTGGTTTTTCGAGACAGGGTTTCTCTGTATATCTCTGGCTGTCCTGGACTTGCTTTGTAGACCAGGTTGGCCTCGAACTCACAGAGATCCGCCTGCCTCTATCTCCCAAGTACTGGGATTAAAGGCATGCGCCACCACGCATGGCTATTGTTTGTTTGTTTTTTTGAGACAGGGTTTCTCTGTGTAGCCCTGGCTGTCCTAGAGCTCACTCTGTAGACCAGGCTGGCCTCCGACTCACAGAAATCCACCTGCCTCTGCCTCCCGAGTGCTGGGATTAAAGGCGTGTGCCACCACGGCCTGGTATGCATGTAATTCTCAAAGAATTAGTAAAAATACTACATTAGAAAAGAAGTATTATGCCGGGCAGTGGTGGTGCACGCCTTTAATCCCAGCACTTGGGAGGCAGAGGCAGGTGGATCTTTGTGAGTTCGAGGCCAGCCTGGTCTACAAAGTGAGTCCAGGACAGCCAAGGATACACAGAGAAACCCTGTCTCGAAAAACAAAACAAAACAAAAACCAAACCAAACCAAAACAAAACAAAAAAAAAGAAGTATTATTTTTCAGTCTTTGCAGTTAGATTTGAAACTACAAAACCTATCTTATGGGGGCCAGAGATTAAGAAAGAGATTGGGCAGTTGTTAAGCACATTGACTGTTTTCCCAGAGGACCTGGGTTCAATTCCCAGCACCCACATGGCAGCTCACAACTGTCTGTAACTCCAATGTCTGACACCCTCACATAGACATACATGCAGGCAAAATACCAATGCACATAAAATAAAAATAAATTATATCTATAAAAAGAAGTGCACGTTCCCTCCATATCTAGAATAAATATGTTAAAAAAACCCGTCTTCCTTCTGAAGATGTTTGAAGTGGCTCTATGACACAATCCTGGAAAAACGAGGGTGGTTTTTTTGTTGTTGTTTTTGTTTTTGTTTCCCTTGAAGTCTAGCAAGTTGATACCCAAGTACATAGGACAACAGGGACTTTAAGACATACAGCTGGTACAGGTCATCCGAGACACAGGATGAGAGAAAAAAGAAAAACCCAACCAACAAAGTGTTCTGTGAGTGTGATACAAAATTTAAAAAGAATCCATGCAGCTAGAAACCCTCGTTCAGACAGACAGCAACCCTGCTCATGTGACCCACATGGAGGAGTCTGGCGGTTTGGGGCTCGTGCACCGTGCCTACCTGGTGCAGAAGAAACCGGGGTGCCATAGCCACGGGCTTGTTTCTCTATTCCAAGTTTTGAGAGTCTGTCTTCTGTGGTGACACAGTGGGAATGCACCCAGTGTGGGTTTTAAGCCAGGACACACCCCTGAAATCCCAACAGGGATCCAAAGGCAGGGAAACATGACAGGAGATTAGGGATGAAGACCTGTGTACCCTCAGCAACAACTCCTGGGTCACCATCCACACAGCCCAGGTGATAGGCATCCTGTAACTCTGGAGAGTTAGGCAGAGCCCTTTCTAGTCAACGTAATGAAGAAAGACTAATAATGTGTTAAAATTCAAAATATTTACAATATATAATATATTTAAAGTATATAATGTATGTAATATATATTTAAAATATATCTAATATTCATTATATATATAACTTATTTGTATACGTGTGTGTGGCTATGTACACGTGAGTGTAGGTACACATGGAGGCCAGAAGAGGGCATCAGATTCTCTGGAGCAGGAGTTATACGCAGTTGTCAACTGTCCTGTGGGTGTGGGCAACCTAACTAGGTTCCTCAGAAAGAGTAGCAAGTGCTCTTAACCTCTGACCCATCTCTCCAGCCCCGAGTGGCTTATTTTCAAAGTTTTATTTATTACATGTTTATGCGGGTGCATTTGTGCAAGCACGACAAGTGCACATGTGCCATGGCCTGTGAATACAGCTCGGAGGAAAACTTGTGGAGTAAATTCTCTCCTTCCACCATGGCTCTGAGAAATTGAACTCAGATGGTCAGTTGCTTAGTACCTGCTGAGGCATCTTGCTCACCCATATTTTTGCGGGGCTATCCTTAATTATAAAGTTTTTCTTGTTAACTGTGAACGTTGAACTTTTTTTTTGTTGTTGTTTTTTCAAGACAGGGTTTCTCTGTCTAACAGCTCTGGCTGTCCTGGACTGACTTTGTAGACCACGCTGGCCTTGAACTCACAGTGATCCGCCTGCCTCTGCCTCCCAAGTGCTGGGATTAAAGACGTGCGCCACCACGACCGGCGTGAACGTTGAACTTTAAAATAGGAGAATAAATTCAGTCACTAAGATATTCAGTCATAGTTCTGCATACGTACAATCCCAGCAAATTAGGAGACTGAGGCAGGGGAGTCACAGGTTAGAGACCAGTTTTGGCTATATAGCAAGATTTTGTCTGGAAATAAATGACAAGTATTTATTACATGTTCAAGGTTAGAACTCCATTTCTGTTAACACAGTGGACTATCTGTGAGCAATAACTTGCCATAAGCAATTAGACTAATGAGTAATAAAAAAGTCAATATAAAAACATTCACCGCTGGGTATGGTGGTGTACACCTTTAATCCCAGCACGTGGGAGGCAGAGGCAGGCAGATCTCTCTGAGCCCATGGATAACATTCCTGTTCTACATAGTAAGTTCCAGACTAGCCTGGGCTATTTAGTGAGACTCTGTTTAAAAAAAAAAATATAGCCGGGCGGTGGTGGCGCACGCCTTTAATCCCAGCACTTGGGAGGCAGAGGCAGGCGGATCTCTGTGAGTTCGAGGCCAGCCTGGTCTACAAAAGCGAGTCCAGGACAGCCAGAGATATGCAGAGAAACCCTGTCTCGAAAAACCAAAAAAAAAAAACAATATAAATAAATAAATAAATAAATAAATAAATATTCTTCGGGCTGGGGTCACTCAGTAAATTGCTTACTATGCAAGCATAAGGACAGGAGTTCCAACTCAAAAACCTCTATAAAAAAGGCCAGATGTGGTGGCATACTTATTATCTTAGGGCTCTATTGCTATGAGGAGACACGATGGCCATGGCGACTCTTATAAATGAGACCATTTCACTGGGGCTGGCTTACAGTTTCAGAGGGTTAGCCCATTATCATCACGGCAGGAAGCATGGCAGCGTGCAGGCAGACATGGTGCTGGAGAAGGAGCTGAGAGTTCCACATCTGGATCAAAAGGCATCAGGAAGTGAATGTGGTGGAGGTTGGATTTCTGTTGAATCAGCCTGGCACCTGGCAGTGCACATGGTCCTGGGCAACAAGGAAAGCCCGGGAAACTGGAAAGGGCTTTTGACATCTCAACCACTGAATGACTGATATTGTGGTGTTCCTGCAGACAGACTGATGACAGTTGTCCTCAAGGACCTGCACTTGAGGACTGGTATCCTTCTGAAGTTCCTAGGGTTGGTGGAGTGGTAGGTGTATGTAATTACTAATAAATACAGTCAAAAGTTACACTCACAGGGAAGGTTACACTAGACCTGACTTGAGCATTTGACACCTTAAAGCCCACCCCCCTTGTGATGCACTTCCTCCAACAGAGCCACACCTACTCTACGAAGGCCACACCTCCTAATAATGCCACTCCCTATGGATCTATGG
The DNA here is from genome assembly GCA_907164525.1 of Lophiomys imhausi. Classification (NCBI taxonomy): domain Eukaryota; kingdom Metazoa; phylum Chordata; class Mammalia; order Rodentia; family Muridae; genus Lophiomys; species Lophiomys imhausi. The sequence goes on from CAJQZJ010032807.1 coordinate 3,452,359, forward strand.
GGGCTATTTTTATTCAGTTCCACTCTCTGGCCCTCATAGACCTTTAGCCACATCATAATGCAAAATGTATTTGGTCCTGCTTCAAAAGTTCCCATCAGCACTGTTTAAAAGTCCAACATTCAACCAGGTGTGGTGGCACGTGCCTTTAATCCCAGCACTCGGGAGGCAGAGGCAGACCAAAAAAATCAAAAAGAAAGAGAGAGATTGCATGAGTCTCAGAAGAGACTTTGAATGTTGGACTTTTTTTTTTTTTGGTTTTTAGAGACAGGGTTTCTCTGTGTAACTTTGACTGTCCTGGACTCACTTTGTAGACCAGGCTGACCTTGAACTCACAGACATCTGCCTGCCTCTGCCTCCCGAGTGCTGGGATTAAAGGTGTGTGCCACTGGGTCTGGCTCAGACTCATGCAATCTCTTAGCTGTAACCCCTGCAAAATCAAAATGAAAAAGGTCACATTCTTACAAAATATAATGACACACAGGATATACATTACCATTCCAAAATGGAGGAAAGGGAGCATAAGTGAGAAAATATTGAACCAAAGCAAGACTGAAAACCATCTAGGCAAATTCTGCATCTCTGTGTCTGAATCAGAACGCTCTTCAGATCTCCAACTCCCAAGTGCTGAGATTAAAGGCATACACCACTGCACCCAGCTTCTTTTTGTGTTTTTATTTTTATTTATGTGTATGTGTGTGTGTATATGTTTGTTCACATAGGTGTTGGTGTCCATGGAGGCCAGAAAAGGGCACAGGATCCCCTGGAGTTGGAGTTGTAGGTGGTTCTGAACCACATGACATGAGTGCAGGGAACTGAACTCCAGCCTTTTACAAGAACAATACCTCTTAACTGCTGAGCCAGCTCTCCAGCTAGCATTCTCGTGCACGCACTCACACAGGACAAAAGAAGATGGAAAGCCAGATGATCAGGGACTTTGCTGTGAGAGAGTGTCTCCTAGTAACATCAGAAGCTACACCTGTGAAGTCTTACCCATGATTGCCCAAACAGGGCCTGAACAAGGATGACAAGAACAATAGGAAAACTGAGGAAATAGGGGAAGTGACCTTCCTCAGGGAAGAGGACACCCACTGGTTCTCCAGTGCCAAACTGTCAACCCTGAAAACAAACATACAGGTAGTATTATGCAGACCTAAAAGGTTATACTTAGGAATAAATATGTGTATACATATACATACGTAATAACAATTAGTGAAAAAGAGGGCATGAATTTGAAAGAGAGTGGTGAGGGCTATATGGGAGGGTTTGGAGGGAGGAAAGGAAGGGAGCGATGTAATTAAATTATAATCTCAAAAATAAAATAAAACATTTTAAATTCTGCTTAAAATAGAAAAATAAAACCCCTTGAGATTATGAAATAAAATGAACAAATCTTAAAAATATATTTTAAAACTATAGGAAGACTGGGAATGGGGTCTTTGGATTGCAAAGGGGAGAGAGGAGTTATAGAGAGTGTATCTCAATCCACGACCTTCAAATCTCTGTGTCTACAGGAAGAGGCTGGAGACACAGAAATTTTGTCTGTCCTTGGGTCTTGTAGAGACCAAGAGTCTCCCTTCTATTAAAAACAGACCAGATTCTCATCAAAGTTATTTTTTGTAAGACTTTGTACTTTTTTGTTTAAGACTTTTTACTTTTATTTATGTGTATCTGTACACCTATCCCTCTGTGTGTGCGTTTGTGTGTTTGTGTGTATATGTGTGTACATATGTGTGTATGTGCGTATATGTGTGTGCATATGTGTCTGTATGTGTATTTATGTGTGTGAGTGTATCTGTGTGTATGTTTGTTTGTATGTGGGTGTTTGTGTACCTATGTGTGTGTATGTATGTTCATGAGTTTCTGTTTGCTTTTTGTGTGTATGTGTATGTATATTTCTGTTTGCATATATGTGTGTGTCTATGTGTGCCAGTGTATCTGTGTGTGTATGTTTGTGTGTATGTCTTTGTGTTTGCATATGTGTGTGTTTGAATATCTGTGTGTGTATGTGAGTTTGTGTGTCTATGTGTTTGTGTGTGTATATGTCTGTGTGTTATGTATATGTGTGTATGAGTGTATGTGTATTTGTGTGTATGTGTGTGTTTATGTGTGTATGTGTTTGTATTGTGTTTGTGTGTATGTGTGTGTGCAGTGCCTGTGGAGATCAGAAGAAAACATCAGATCCTCTGGAATTGAAGTTAGAGGAAGTTGTAAATCACCAGATATGGGTGCTGGGAATGGAACCCATTCCCAGGGCAAGAATAAAGTCTTAAAAAAAAATACCTGTTTTAAGCCGGGTGTGGTGGCACATTCCTTTAATTCCAGCACTTGGGAGGCAGAGGCAGATGGATCTCTGGGTTCAAGGCCAGCCTAGTCTACAAAGTGAGTTCCAGGACAGCCAGGGCTACACAGAGAAACCCTGTCTTGAAAAAAACAAAACAACCCCCCCCCAGAAATCTGTTTTAGGTATTTCTCAGAGGAGATAATGTCTTGTGTCTGTGGTGACTGTGTGGGAGGCCTAGGAGTGCTATGAAATGGCGGCTCTAAGTGGTTCTGGACTCCATGAAAAAGACAGCACAGAAAGCTACCTGGGAAGGCAAGATGGCTCAGTAGGTACAGGTGCTCATCACAAGGCCTTATGACCTGAGTTCAGTCTCTGGGACCCACATGACACATGTCAGAAGGAGAGAATCAACTCCTACAAGTTGTCTTCCACCTGTGCCTTGTGCATGTGCATGTCCTGTCTGTCCCCCCCCGCCAATAAATAAAATGTACTTGTGTGTGTGTGTTTAAAGAGATCCTCTTTTAGCCGGGCGGTGGTGGCACACGCCTTTAATCCCAGCACTTGGGAGGCAGAGGCAGGCGGATCACTGAGTTCGAGGCCAGCCTGGTCTACAAAGTGAGTCCAGGACAGCCAAGGATACACAGAGAAACCCTGTCTCGAAAAACCAAAAAAAAAAAAAACAAAAAAAAAGAGAGATCCTCTTTTGAAACTCATATGTGCATATGTTTGTGCAAGGAGAGGTCAGAGGTCAGTGTCAAGTCTTCCCCAATCATCTTATTTTTCAGACAGGATCTCTGGCTGATACTGGAGTTCACTGATTTAGCAAGACTGGCTGGTACCTAACCCCTAGGATCCCGAGTGCTGGGATTACAGGTGCACATTCCTGTATCTGACTTTTTCTGTGGAGCTGGGGATCTGAACTCAGGACCTCATGCTTGCATGGCCAGCACTTTACTGACTGAACTGTCTCTCCAGCCCCAGTATCAGGCCTTTTGAATATATTTATTCATACCAAAGCAAAACTCTGCTATTTTCAAATCTCTTTAAACATTAGAAATTAGACTCAGGAATTACCAACCTGGGTCCTCATGGTCGTCTTTGACACTTCCATAATAAAGACGCCAGGAAAGGTTCAATTTTACTAATTCTCACTCTTACCAGGATTTAAGAAAAATGTCCCAGTAGACAAGACCCAAGCCCTGACATGAAGCAACTTAAGGGGTCTGTGTATGTTTAGTTTGGCTCAGAGTTCAATGGGAGACAGTCCACTATGGTGGGGAAAGGTGTGGCCGGATCACGTTGCATCCAGTCACGAAGCCGAGAGTAGGCGGAAGTGGGGCCGGGCTATAAACTTCAAGGCTTATCCCCAGTCACCCACTGTCTTCAGCAAGGCTCCATTGCCTAGAGGTTCAGTGATCTTCCAAAATGGTGTCATCTGCTGGGGACCAGATATTCAAACACATGTGCCTATCTGTGACACTTCACATTCAAATCATAACACACCCACAAACAACCTGAGAGTTTTTCTTTTCTTTCTTTTTCTTTCTCTGTGTAACAGCCTGGCTGTCCTGGACTCACTTTGTAGACCTGGCTGGCCTCGAACTCACAGAGATCTGCCTGCCTCTGCCTAAGGCGTGCGCCACCACGCCTGGTTTTTTTTTGTTGTTGTTTTTCCAGACAGGGTTTCTGTGTGTAGCCCCGGCTGTCCTGGAATTCACTCTATAGACCAGCCATGCACTATAACACCTGGCTAACCTGGAGCTTTTCTATGGCTCATTCTTCCATCAAATGTTAAGAACTTGCCCAGGGGCTGAGAATGGTGGTGCATGCCTTTAATTCCAGCACTTGAAAGGTAGAGACAGGAAGTTCCAGGAGAGCCAGGACTCTCAAACAAAGAAACAACAATAAACTTGCCCAGGCTGGTGCAGTGGCCCAGAGCTACCTGGGAAGCTGAGGCAGAAGGATTGCAAATGCAAGGCCAACCTAGTCTACAGAGGGAGCTCAAGCCTGCCTGTCCAACTCAATGAAACACTGTCATAATAGAAAAATGAACACGTCTCCTCTCAAAACCCGAGAGCTGGGGACATGGTTCGGTGGTGGAGTACTTGCCTGGCACTCAGAAAGTCCCAGGTTTGATCCCCAATACCTTTATCAACCAGCCAGCCGATCAATCAGTAATCTATCATGTGCCAGATGTGGTACTGCATGCCTGTGGTCCCAGCACACAGAAGGCTGAGGAGGAAGGCTTTGAGTTCAAGGCCAGCCTGGGCTCCCCAGAAAGGCGCTATCTCAAAAACCATAGGGCAAAGCAAATCGACTCTTTAAGTCCACTTCAAACCTTACTATTATTTTGTTTTCTTTTTTAGTTTATCTGTGTGTGTGTGCGTGCGCAGACATGCTTACCCCTGCATGCATGTGTGGCCATCAATACTAAAGTAGCATATAAATAGCCTGTAACCTCCGTTCCTGGAGATCTGATGCCCTCTTCTGGACTCTTCAGGCACTACATGCATGTGCTATGCAGACATATATGTAAACAAACCATCCATAAACATAAAATATAAAGTAGATAAAATAATTTTAAAAAGCCCGGCAGTGGTGGCGCATGCCTTTAATCCCCGCACTTGGGAGGCAGAGGCAGGCGGATCTTTGAGTTCGAGGCCAGCCTGGTCTACAAAGTGAGTCCAGGACAGCCAGGGCTACACAGAGAAACCCTGTCTTGAAAAACCAAAAAATAAAAAAATAAAAAAAGAGTACATACTGCTTTTTCAGAGGGCACAAGTTCAATTCTCAGCACCCAAATCAGGTGGTTCATAATGACCTATAACTCCAGCTCCAAGAACTCCAGAACAAGGGTTCTAACACAACACCCTGTTTGAGCTTCTGTGGGCACTGTGCGTGTGCACGTGTACACACACACACACACACACACACACACACACACACACACACACATACACACACACACAGTCGGATAAACACTAATTTAAATTTTATCATTGTCAGAGTGTGTGTGTGTGTACATGTGATGGTCAGAGGAGAGCTTTGTGGAGTTTGTTTTCCCTTTCCAGCTTTACCTGAGTTCTGGGAATGAAACTCAGTTGTGCGGCAAATGCCTTTAACTCTCTGAATCATCTACCAAGCAGTAGTGTTTGAGACAGGCTCCCTCACTGAGCGTGGAGCCGCTGCCACTGAGTCCCCTGGGTCCTCTGATCTCCATTTCTTCAGGTCCTCACGCTTACACACAGGCACGTTAATGACTGAACCGTCTCCCTAGCCCTAAGACTGGTTTTAGATGACAGTGGTTAGAACCACAGAAGGGAGAGAGGGTTTCACAGAGAGGGAGATGATGGGGCTGATCTTGAGGGATACAAGGATTGGCCACAGGAGGGAGCCAAGAGGATAACAGGGATACACGCATACTATGAGTGAGATGCAGATGTCTTCAGTGTGCGTTTTGATAAAGTTCTTAAAATTATATTAATTGCCGGGCGGTGGTGGCGCACGCCTTTAATCCCAGCACTTGGGAGGCAGAGGCAGGCGGATCTTTGTGAGTTCGAGGCCAGCCTGGTCTACAAAGTGAGTCCAGGACAGCCAAGGATACACAGAGAAACCCTGTCTCGAAAAACCAAAAAAAAAAAAAAAAATGTATTAATTTACCGAGGGGTAGGATGCATGTAGAGATCAGAAGACAACTTTTAAAATTGGTTTTCTCCTTCCACCACATGGGACCCAGGGACGGAACTCAGGTCTTCAGGTTTGACAGCAGGTACCTTCACCTGCTGAGCCATCTTGCTGGCCCAAACAGAGAAAAGTAGCAGTCCCAGCAGCCAGGCGACATTCCCAATATGTCCCTTACCCACCCAAGTGTTCCACCAAAACCTGGACACCAGTCATTTTCAATAGCTCATCCCTGTCTTTCGTCTCTGTGGGATTCCATGGTGTATACCCTGAGTCTAGCTTTATAGACTTGGTGCCACATTCGTGTTGACATTTTTGTTTGTCTGTTTCAGACCAAAGCAGTCCGTTCCTTTTCATTGCTGTGTAGATAGGCCACAAATACATCACCGGAGTATTCCATAAATATACCGTAGTTTATTCATAGTTAGACTACATTTGCTGATAACTTAAATTTAAAAATATTTTAATTGATTGCTGTTGGGCATATGTGTGCATGACGTGGGGCGGGGTGTGTAAGCCCTGGTGGGTTTGTGGAGGTCAGACAACATTGTGCAATGAGTTCTCACCATCCATCTTTACAAGGGTCCCAAGGATCGGACTCAGGCTTGTTCAGCAAGCAGCTTTACCCACTGAGCCTCTCACTGGCCCACATCTATGGACACTTATTTCCACCCTTCATAGTGTAAAGGATGCTTCTATGAGCTTCTTGTACATCTATTTAAGAGCTACTGTTTGGCTAGGGCTTAGATCAGAAGAGCAGCAGTTGGTTTTACCCTTCAGGGGCCTTTGGAAGGCTCCAATGACATTTTAAAGATTTAGTTTTACTAATTTTCTTTCTTTCACTCCCTCCCTCCTTCTACTTTTTTAAACAATTTTTTTCAGACAGGGTCTTACTATATATATTCCCGGCTAGAACTCGCTATGTAGACTAGGCTGGCTTTGAACTCACAGAGATCTACCTGCCTCTGCCTCCCCAGTGCTGGGATTAAAGGCGTGCACCACCACCGCCTGGCATTTTCTGTATTTTTTTTTCTCCCAAGACAGGGTTTCTCTGTGTAACAGTACTGTCTGTCCTGGAACTCGCTTTGTTCACCAGGCTGGCCTTAAACTCACAGAGATCCGCCTGCCTCTGCCTCCCAAGTGCTAGGATTAAAGGCGCGTGCCACTACCGCCTATCCCCCTTTCTGTATTTTTTTTAATAATTTATTTTTTATTTCTTCAAGTTACATCTCAATCACAACCTCCTCCCTCCTCCCCCCTCCAGTCCTATCCTTCCACCCTCCTCCCCCTTAACCCCCCATCCTCTACCCTTTCTTTTTTTTTTTTTTTAGTTTAAGGTGTTTCTTTTTCTCCCCAACAGCTCTCCCTTTCAGTCCAACAAATGGTTCTTTCTCTTATAACTATAAATACAATACAAAACAACAGAAATAAATAGGCCACAATTATGAGAGTTATATGGCTTAGCATACATTCCCAATGTCCAGTCCATATGTATTTGGCACCTGACTTTAACATTCTACTATCTAACCATCTCCATGAGTTTAAAGTTCTATATCTAACTCAGCTTTCATACTAACTTGCCTCACAATTTTAAAAACATCTTCTTAGATCCAGAACACCCTCTTGATTCCTAAACAACTTAAAATTTAACTATGAGACTCTAGCTATCTATTCTTCAACCACCTCAGAGACCTGAGAGGGATAAATATATCTGATTATATAGGAAGTACAGGGCCTGCAGCTTCCAAAACTAAGAAATGACATACCAGTGGCTGCCTGGACAGTTCCCATTTTCTCTCCATACATTACAGCATCAATCTTCAGCTGTTTGGCCCCGTTTCTCTGATAGACATTGACTGTAGAGCAGGAATTATGTAGGACTTACCTACCCTGTCTTGGCAGAGCTAGGCTGTCGACTTACCTGCTTCCAAGTTTTGTCCTTTTTGGACAGCAGTCTGTCTACAGTTGAAGCAAGGGGTTTTTCTTTCCAAGAGAAAGGCTTACCACCAATTCAACCATCTCCCACTGGAGATTCTTCAATGCTCATCTTCTACTTGGAGTAGAATAGGGAGTGCTGTCAGAAGCTGACATGTCTCGATATCAAAAAATCTTAATTTAAGAAAACATCTTTGAATGCCATATTATGCAGATTTCTTGAGGTTTTTGAAGATGCTCTATCTCTCATATTTAGATAAGCAAATGTTGCTTGTCTCTTAGCAACTTGATTTCTGAGTAGCTTAGAAAATAACTGTGATAGACTGTCATAGTAACTAACAAAATGATACGCTTGCATGACTATTAGTTTCTATTTCTTAATTATCCTAAACAGTTTATGACCGTTGGTAACAAGAGGCCAAAACTTTACATTTCATTTTTTAGCATTACTAGGTACAATACCTTTAAGAAGCATTACCCTTAATTTTGTATCAATATACAAAGATCAATACCAATGTGGCCAAATATAATCTTAATTTTGTATCAATATACAAAGATCAATACCTATGTAGCCCAATACAATCTTAATTTTGCATCAATATTCAAGGGTCAATGCCATTGTGGCCAAATATAATCTTAATTTTGTATCAATATACAAAGATCAATACCAATGTAGTCCAATACAATCTTAATTTTGCATTAATATACAATGATCAATACCAATTTAGCCAAATATAATATTAATTTTGTGTCAATATACAAAAATATAAGGCCATATTCAATAATCTGTCCTTTTTTCTTGATCTTTCTTATACTATGTCTATGTCCCATTTTTTCTCAAGTCTGTTCACTCCTACATAGGAGAGAAAGAAGGATACAGAAAAGAAAAAGAAGGAAGTCCCTGGGTCTAACCTCCAAAACCCATTTAACAAGACTATTTAACAGCTTGTAGTCTCTTCCCCTAAATAACAAAATTTTCTATTGTCCATCAAATAACCAAGGGTGGGGGGAACACCCTCCCCACCTTCTGGGGATGGGACGTTGTTCTCTTAAAATGACTTCCTGCTGATTTGGGACATAGTAAACCTGTTTGGGGCCCAAATAAGAATGGAAAAATGGTTAAAATGTTAATAGAATCATTTGATGTTCAGTCCTTTTGTGCTCAGCTATTTAGATGTCCTAAGAAGTTCGTAGACAGAAGCTGATCTTCAGGGCTTTACTGAATTTCTCGCTGGAGCAGTCTGTGGAGCTGAATGATTTTAGCGATTTTGAGTTGTTGTGGTTGTAGACTTTTGAGGAAACAGCTATTAGGAAGTCTGCAAGGCTGGATCATCAGGGCCACTCGTCTTCTTTGGTGTCTGATCTGTTTTCTGCTGAGGTTACATTGTCCAGTTGTCCCTGGATTCCTTGAATGGATGCTTTAAATCTCCTTTGCTCTTGTGGTGCGGCTGTTTTTCCCTCTTGGGTGTACAGGTCCGTGTGCAGGCTGGATATCAGGCAGACAGGTGGGGGCCGCTGGTCTGTGGCTGGAGCCATGGGCTGGATCTTCTCCTGGGCTAGATCTCCTCTAGCCAGAGCTCCTCTCCAGACCGGTGACGGACCTGGCTGATCTCAGGGTGGTGTTCCCGGGAACTGCATGGGCTGTTTTACCTGGTGACCGGTCTCAATGTTCGCCGTGGGAATTCAGACACCATCTGTGATTCACTGTCAGCTAGGGGACCTCACATTCCCTCCACAGTGACTAATTTACCTACTACTCGGATGCACTGCTCTATGGTCAGCACCATCTTGGATCTCCCCCCCTTTCT
>CAJQZJ010032807.1:3467007-3494653 GCA_907164525.1 Lophiomys imhausi
ACACACACACACACACACACACACACACACACACACACACACACACAGCTAACTCAAGCTCATCTACCCCAACAAGCTTGGCTGGCTGGGTCTAGTTCCTGCTTCCTCGGAGGTGCTCACCTACCTACCTTCACTGCCATGAGACCAAGAGAGCAGGCTGAGGTGAAGTCCCACCATCACTGAAACTGTCCTCTCTACTTAACTGCTGGTCTCTCTCCTCATGGGAGACCCATGATCAACCAAAATGATGGTATAGAGCTCGGCCACACAGGGAATCATGAGATCAGTCCTCCAGTGTTCACTACAGCAGCTAGACTGGGCACGGGTCAGAGCCCACTGTAAAATGAGAGGTAGGCCTTTATGTGTCTTCTACTTCTCCTGTTTTATGGCACTATAACAAGTTGGGTTTGTGGTTATGTTTTTATTTTCAAAAGAAACCATTTTTTTTTGTTTCTGTTTTTGTTTCTTTTTTTTTGAAACAAGGTTTCTCTGTGTAACATCCTTTGCTGTCCTAGAACTCACTCTGTAGACCAGGCTGGCCTCAAACTCACAAAGATCTGCCTGCCTATGCCTCCCAAGTGCTGGGATTAAAGGTGTGCGCCACCATGCCTGGCTGACCAAGGCAACTTTTAAAAAAACTGTTTTTGGCTTTTTGAGACAGGGTTTCTCTGTGTAGCCCTGGCTGTCCTGGAGCTTGCTCTGTAAACCAGGCTGATCTTGAACTTGGAGCTCCATCTGCCTCTGCCTCCTAAAGGCATGCACCACCACTGCTCAAACTTTAAAACAGATAGCTTAATTTGGCTTTTGCTTCTGTAGGGTTTAAGCAAAGGCTTGGTAACAGGAAGCTGGAGCATCAGCTGAGACCTCACATCTTGACATACAAGGTGGTCACAGAGAGCTCACTGGGAATGGTAAATGTTTTCTGAAACCTCAAATCTGCTCCCATGACACACCTCCTCCAACAATGCCACACCTCCTAATTCTTCCCAAACAGTTCCACCAAATGGGGCCAAGTATTCAAAATGTGAGCCTATGAGGGCCATCCATTCTCATTCAAACTAGTACACCCCACTTTACAGTCACATCACACTGATTGTGCCTAATCTTGGGAGATAAGCAGAGCTGGGCTTGGTTAGCACTTACAGGAAAGACCAAGGCCCAGACCCCAGACAAAAAACACAGGCTAACACTCTGTAGACCAGGCTGACCTCAAGCCCATAGAGATCCACCTGCTTCTGCCTCCCGAGGGCTGGGATTAAAGGTGTGCGTCACCATGTCCAGCAAATAGATTTTTTTCCCTAAGACAGGGTTTCTCTGTGTATCCTTGGCTATCTGGAACTTGCTCTGTAGACCAGGCTGGCCTCGAACTCATAGAGATTTGCCTGAATCTCCATTCTCTTCTTTTTGAAAGGATTTACTTTATTTATGTGTATTTGTGTCTCTGTGTGGATATGTGCACCTATGCATGGGTGCCTGAGCAAGCAAAAAGAGGGTGTTAGGTTCCCTGAAGCTGTAGTTATAGGCAATTGTGAATCACCAAAAGCCTGTGCTAGCAACTGAAACTTGGAAGCAGCCAGTGTTCTTAAGTGCTGAGCCATCACTCCAGCCCCTCCACCTTATTTTTTCAGACAGGGTCTCTCCCTGGATCTAGAGTTCATTGATTTGAGGAGACTGGTTGGCCAGCGGGGCCCTGTCTCTACCTCCCCAGTGCTGGTGCTGCAGACACTCATTGGCACACCCGACTTTCACAGGGATACTGGGGATTTGAACTTGAGGCATCATTTTTTTTTCATGGCAAGCACTTTATCCATGAAGCCATCTCTCCAGTCTCTGTCTTAGTCTTTTTAAAGAGAGTTTAGGCTCCTCAAAAAAAGACCTAAAAATATTAAGACACAGTGGCGCATGCCTGTAATTGCAGTACTGGAGAGGTTGAAGCAAGAAGGTCGTGAGTTCAAGACCGGCTTGGGCTCAAATGAAGCCCCGACTCAAGCACCAATGGGAATAGCAAGGTGGCTTAGTGGGTAAAGGTACCTGCTGCCAGCCTGCTAACCTGAGTTTGATCCCTAGGACCCAGATAATGGGAGAAGAGAACTGATTTCCCCAAGTTGTTCTCTGACCTATGCACACAATAAAGGAATAAGTGGATTTTTTTTCTGAAGATGGTGGGATACTCCTTTTTTTTTTTGGTTTTTCGAGACAGGGTTTCTCTGTGTAGCCCTGGCTGTCCTGGACTCAATTTGTAGACCAGGCTGGCCTCGAACTCGCAAAGATCCGCCTGCCTCTGCCTCCCAAGTGCTGGGATTAAAGGCGTGCGCCACCATTGCCCGGCGATGGTGGGATACTCCTTTAATCCAAATACTCACAAGGCAAAGGCAAGCAGATCTCTCTGACTTCCAGACCAGTTTTGTCTACAATTTCCTGACCAACTAAGGCTACTTAAATGAGATTCTGTCTTAAAAAATAAAAAAGAACCATTTTAAAGAAATAATTATATAAGCAGAAGAAGATATATTAACTTGATCTACACAACATCTATACATATTGAAACATAACTTTTGTGGGTTTTTTTGTTTGTTTGTTTGAGACAGGGTTTCTTTGTGTAGCCCTGGCTATCCTGGAACTCACTCTGTAGATCAGGCTGGCCTTGAAGTCACAGAGATCTTCCTGCCTTTGCCTCCCAAGTGCTGGAATTAAAGGCATGAGCTACCACACCTGGCCATTACAGATAGTTTCAAACTGCCATGTGGGTGCTGGGAATTGAACCTGGGTCCTTTGGAAGAACAGCCGGTACTCTTAACCACTGAGTCATCTCTCCAGCCCCTTGTTTTGTTTTTTTTGAGACAAGGTTTCTCTGTATAGCCTTAGCTGTCCTGGAACTAACTCTGTAGACTGGGCTGGCAGAAAACCTGCCTGCCTCTGCCTCCCAGGTGCTGGGATTAAAGGCGTGTGTCACCACTGCCTGGCGGAAACATAACTTTTTATGGTTTTAAGAAGATTTATTTTTGTTTTACCTGTGTGGGTGTTTTGCGAATGTGTTCTTCACAAGTGCGGTACCCAAGGAAGCTGGAAGTGGGCACAGGATCCCCTAGAGCCAGTTGTTAGCCACCATGTGCATCCTGGGACTCTAACCCAGGTTCCTTGGAAGAGCAGCCAGAGCTCCTAACCACTGAGGTAACTCTCAGATTTGTGTTTTTATGTACCAGTTAAAAATAAAGTTTAAAAGACATTTTGATTTTTTTCAAGAGCTCTTGAACAAGTCTTAAAGCCAGGAAGTTGTTCTCTGGCTGTCCCATGTGCCTTATACATTTGCGCGCGCACACACACACACACACACACACACACACACACACAGATTCTAGCCTTTCTCTCTCATTCCCATCCCTACAGTTCCATGCTTTCCTGGGTCTTGACATCACATCCAACCTACCCTTCAGTGACCATGCTACCACATTCTTTCTAAACATTGATGGGAAGGAAAAAACAATGAGAACAATGACCATACCCCAGTTGACATCCCTGCCACTACTGAGCCCTCGAAATCTACAGATGATGTAAACACGATCCAGGTGCTGCGTCACTCCCTACTATTACAGCTTATGATGCTGCAAGAGAAGTAGGTAGGTATTTATTCAATAATAAATTCACAGTGAGGAAGCTGAGACCAGAGAGGGTGGCTTATCAAAGGGGATCCACACAGCTTCTCCCTGCATTAGTAATTTTCCTGATGCTGATACTGGGGTATGTGTGTGTGGGGGGGGGACTTGCTGCACTTTGTATCTCTCTCATATGTCTTTATCTCTCCATCCACCTGAGGAGAAAATGAGAAGGGGATAAAAGAATGCAGAGGACTTTGAGTTATACAGAGAGACAAAAGAGATGCAGAACCGGAAAGAGGTACAACCAGGGGTAGGATGTGAGGCAGGTGTGTGCCTGCTCACCAAGCGTGGCATGCAAATGAAGGATGGAGACAGGTGCCCTTGATGGCTCAGAGGACTCTGGACTGCAAAAGTGAGGATGGGAGACAAAGAGAGAGAGGTAGGGAGGAAAAAATCAGAGAGAGAGACAGAGAGAGAGATGGGGACGAGGAGGGAGGAGATAATGAGAGATATTGAGAGATAGATATACACATGCATAAGATAGGTAGATAGATACATAGATACATAGGTAGGTAGGTAGATAGATAGATAGATAGATAGATAGATAGATAGATAGATAGATAGATATAGAAGGTCTGGGAGATAAACAAGGGAGAGAGGAGATGGATTGAAAGAGAGAAGAGAAATTTGAGAGGAAAAGATGAGAGGGAGGAGTCATATTTGAGAGGGAAAGGTTAAAGAGATTAAGAAAAGAGAAAGAAAAGGAGAAAGAGAGAGACAAAGAGAAACAGAGAGAGAGAGGAAGTGATCATGTGCTGAGAAAGAAAGATGAACTAGGGAGGCAGAAAGAAATTGAGAGAGAAAATGAAAGAGTGTGAGAGGGAAAAGTGAGAGAAAAGAGAGGAGAGAATCAGGGAAGAGGGAGAGAGAGACACACACACACACAGATTACCATGGAATTCATGAAACATGGTTTTCCATTGGAAAATTCTACTGGAAGCTTTGCACTTTGACCCCTGACAGTCCCACTCTACAGAGAGCCATCCTCTATGGCTCCTTCCCTGCCATTCCCCGAGGAGAATGACCGGAGTATGGAATGCTGATCTGAAGAAGACACCCAGACCCAAGACCCCTGAATTGCAACCCTCTTTGAGTCCCAGCCTTCTGCTTGGCTAGCCCACTGCCTACACACCGACCCTGGAAGCAGTGAAAAGTCCCACCCAGCAGCACATGTTTGCATCAAGAAGGTGACTTGGATTCTGGCTAGAAGTCTAAGCTCCATCCATCAAAATATAGACCCACAACAGCTACTTTTAAAAATCTATCTCTCCTCTGTGTTCTGCCTCGGTCTTCATTGGCAAGTTTCCCAACAATGTGAATATGTCCAGACTATCAGTTTCTCCCAGATCTTGTGCATGTGCCTTTAACATCAGAATGTCATTTTCCCACCTGGAGATGTACTCATTCTTCTAAGTCCGCCTCAAACAGGAACACAAACAAATATAACTGAAAATAATACAAACAAAAATGATAAAATATCAGGGTCAACCATGGAAGGCTTTTGTAGAAACAGAAGCAGGATAACCCCTATCATGGCCCACCTTCTGACTCCCCCGATATTCCAACTTCTTCCAAAGCAGGGAGGTGATTCTTACTAAGAGTCAGGAAAGAGATGCTTAATGGGTTTCCCAGGGCCCACTTAAGGGTCTAGCTTGAGCTAAAGCCCCAGAGTCTCGTTAGCACCTTCTCCCCACCATTGTAGGGGGGAGTGGGGGTCTCAGAAGGATGGAACTTGAGGGACTGGAGGGAGAGGAACATGGGAAACCAGAACTTCAGTATCTTGGGAGAGCCTGAAACTTTTGGTCCAAGGAGACAGGAAGGCTATCTCCCTGCAGTGATGACAACAGTGAGAGATGGGAGAGACTTGATCCCAGAGGAATGAGTAGCCCAGAACACTTTAAGAGAAGCTCCCACCGGGTGTGGTGGCGCTCACCTTTGATCCCAGCACTCTGGAGGCAGTGGCAGGCGGATCTATGTGAGTTCAAGGCTATCCTGGTCTACAAAGAGAGTCCAGGATAGTCAAGGATACACAGAGAAACCTTGTCTCAAAAAACCGAGAGAGAGAGAGAGAGAGACTCCCTAGAGAAAGGAAAGAAAATATACTACTTCTATGCTCACGTTGTCATAAAATTTACCAAAAGTTTGAACCCAGAAATGATCAAGAGCCTTATGGTTTAGATGTTGACTAAGAGTGATGTTGATAAGATGGTAGTAACCGCACAGTAAACATGGTTAGGGATGGTTAGGCATCGGTCCACCACCTAGCATCTATCCACCAGCTAGAATGTTCTGGGAAAGCCTGGGTTCAAATGAGAAGCCGCAAAGGGCTGGAGGGATGGGGTAGCCCGTGTTGACTGAACAAGCATCAAGCATCCGAGTCTCATGCCTAGACCCAGTGTGAAAAGCCGGGCAGAGCAGCAGACGCGTGTGATCCCAGCACTGGCGAAGTGCTGACAGGAGGATCCCTGAGGTTGCTCGCCAGCCTGCCTAACCCAACCAGAGAGCTCTCTCGCTCTTCCCTATCTGTCTCTTCTCTTCTCTCTCACCTCTTCCCTCTCAAAACTCTTTCTCTGTAACATCTTTCTCTCTCTCTCTTTTTAAATTGAATAAATTCTGGCGGAAAATATCTTTATTGCAGCTACTCATTTTGCTAATGATGAAGGAGGAAGCCAAAGCGTACCCACGGTCACAGTGTATCAGCACCGCAGATAAAAGCTCCGCTACCTAAAATTCCTGGCGCTTCTGCGACATCTTTCTCTTAAGACTCTGTGTTTAAAAAAAAAAATAAGGTGGAGAATGACTGGAGACACCCATGTTTGTCCTCTAGCCTTCAGTCTGTATTGGCTGGGCATGGTGGCGCACACCTTTAATCCCAGCACTCTGGCAGAGGCAGGCGGATCTTTGTGAGTTCAAGGCCAGCCTGGTCTACAGAGTGAGTTCCAGGAAAGCCAGGGCTACATAGTGAGACCCTGTCTCCAAAAACAAAACAAACACACAAACAAAGACAAAAAATTAAAGACCTATGTAGAAAAGGTTTCTGAATTGATTCTGAAAGGAAAAATGAGACTTTGTCAATTAGCAGGAATAGAACCAGCAGAAATTGTGGTACCCTTTACTAGTGCTGAAATTGCCTCATTATATGCAAAAACTAAACATTGGCAAAGAGCTTGCAGTAAGTTTTTGGGAGAGATTAATAACAAATATCCTCGAAGCAAGAGAGTTCAATTTATAAAAAGAACTAATTGTATTCTCCCTAGTCTAGTAAAAGGGACACTAATTTCTGGAGCACCTACAATCTATACTGATGCAAATAAATCGGGAAAGGCAGGTTATAAGTCAGGAAAAATAATGAAAGTGTTCAGTGCCCTTATGATTCACTTCAGAAATCGGAGTTGTACGACATTCTTATGGTATTATGTGATTTTAGTGAATCTGTTAATATAGTTACTGACTTGCAATATGCAGAAAGAGTTGTTTTACATATTGAAACTGCTGAACTTATTCCAGATGATTCAGAATTAACTCCAATATTTATTCAACTGCACAAGTAATTGGAAATAGAACTCATCCAGTGTATATAACACATACCAGATCCCATACAGTTCTACCAGGCCCCCTAGCGCAAGGTAATGATGGAATTGATCAGTTGTTAATAGGAAATGTGCTAGAAGCCTCAGAATTTCATAAGAAACACCATGTTAACAGTAAGAGTTTGAAGATTTTTTCTATCACTTGGCAATAAGTCAAGGAAATTATAAGGCAATGTCCTCCTTGTTCATTGTATACTCAAACTCCACTACTTGCAGGAAGTAACCCAAAAGTTACCTAAAGAAATGAAATTTGGCAAATAGATGTGTTTCATTTTGCAGAGTTTGGAAAATTAAAGTATGTGCATCATGCCATAGGCACATATTCAGGATTTCAATGGGCAACTGCTTTAAGTTCTGAAAATGCTGATTTTGTAATTACACATTTATTAGAAGTTATAGAGCCGGGCGGTGGTGGCGCACGCCTTTAATCCCAGCACTTGGGAGGCAGAGGCAGGTGGATCTTTGCGAGTTCGAGGCCAGCCTGGTCTACAAAGCAAGTCCAGGACAGCCAGAGCTGTTAAACAGAGAAACCCTGTCTCAAAAAACCAAAAAAAAAAAAAAAAAAGAAGTTATGGCTCTTATGGGGATACCTGTACAAATTAAGACTAACAATCTTCCAGCATGTCTCTAGTAAAATGAAACATGTTTTTGCATATTACAACATAAGGCATATTACAGGTATACCACACAATCCCACAGGGCAAGCAGTTATAGATCTAAAGCATATTACAGGTATATTACATAAAGCATATTACAGGTATACCACACAGTCCTACAGGACATAGCAGTTATAGATCAAAAGCATATTACAGGTATATTACATAAAGCATATTACAGGTATACCACACAATCCTATAGGATAAGCAGTTATAGATCTAATTGCACATTAAAATATATGCTTAATAGAGAGGGTAATAAAGACCTCTAGAGATTACAAAGTGCTTTATTAAATTTAAATGTTTAAAATGCTGATGAGAAAGGAACAATGGCTGCAGAGACATTAGATAATAGAAAAAAACACTGCTGAATTAAATCAGCCTATATATTTTAAAGATGTGTTGACCTCAGAATGGAAACCAGGATGGATATGTGTTACACTGGGGAAGAGATTTTGCATTTGTTTCCACAGGAGAAGGAGAGCTGTAGATACCATCACAATCGATAAAGATTAGATTTAGATTAGACAGGCGATAGTTCATCAGACAGCTTGGTCATTCAGTTATACGTATAAAGACTAAAGTTTTCTTTTTATATAAAAAGGATATTTTTGTTGTTTGATATTAAAAACAGTTAAAATATTTAAGACGTTTAAAGTAAATTAAGGGTTACTACAGTTCAAACTTGTTTTCTAAATCTCTAGAGATAGGATAAATTGGAGCTAAGATAAAGTATTTGAGCAAGATAGTGGTAGCCCATGCCTTTAATCCCAGCAGAAACAGCCAGATCACTATAAAGTCAGTTGGTTTGTAAATTGTAGAGTTACAATGGATGGGGTGGTGATGGTCCACACCTTTAATCCCAGCTCTTAGGAGGCATAGCCTTTAATACTAACAATTACACTCAGGAGACAGAAGCATGCAGGTCTCCAAATTCAAGGCCAACCTGATTCAGAGAAAATTCCAAATAGACAAAAACTTAGGTCCAGGCTTGGTGGTTCACACCTTTGTTCCCAGGGATTGGGAGGCACATGCCTTTGATCCCAACACTTGGGAGGGGCAGGCACATGGGATTTACAGTGATTTAAATTTAAAAGCCAATTGCAAAAGGCAGGCTGAAATTCAAAGTGAATGTCTTTTGTGATCTAAAAATAATTACACTTAAAGGTATATTTAGTTTCAATTTTTCAAAATAATTTTCAAAAAATCTCAATAGAAAGATAATGCTTTTTCTATTGCCAAAAAATAATAGGAGAAACATAACTTGCCAAAAAATGAGCCCCCCAGAGTTAGGGTCAGGGCAGGGTTTTGTTTTTATCTTTCCAGGAGAATAAAAGGATCCAACTAAGGAATCTAGAGATCACTGGACAACTGAAATATCTGAAGAAAAAGGACCAGGACATAAAAGAACATGAGACAAGTAGCCCAGATGATCCAGCCTCGTAGACTGTCTCAATAGCCGTTTCCTCAAAAAACAAAGACAAGAAAAACAAAACAAAACAAACTGCCTCCAGAACAACTTAAAAATGGCTAACGAAGATTGTCCAGCCTCACAGACTGTTTCAGTCAGGACTTCTGAAAACCCTGCACTTTCCTACCCAAAGATCAGCTTTGGACTACAAACTGCTCAGGACTTTCAAATTGCTGATCACTTGGAGACTGGACAACAAATGTTAGCTTTCTAAAGACTTGACCATTTCCCCAATTTATTTGGCCCCCCAAAAGGAAACTATGCTCCAAATCAGTAGGAAGCAATTTTTAGAGAGTGATGTCCAATTCCAAAAAGACAGGGTAGGTGATTTTTTTTTTTGGTCATTTGATGGGTTATAGATGTTTGTTGTCATTTAGGGGGACTGGTTGCAAGTTCTTTTTTTTTTTTTTTTTTTTTGGTTTTTCGAGACAGGGTTTCTCTGAATATCTCTGGCTGTCCTGGACTCGCTTTGTAGACCAGGCTGGCCTTGAACTCACAAAGATCCACCTGCCTCTGCCTCCCAAGTGCTGGGATTAAAGGCGTGCGCCACCACCGCCCAGCTGCAAGTTCTTAAATGGTCTTGATCAGGGAGGTTGCAAGGTATAGTAGGTTAGAGCCAGGGATATCTTTTTCTTTTCTCTATCCTTTCTTTCTTTTTTTTTTTTTTTGGTTTTTCGAGACAGGGTTTCTCTGTGTATCCTTGGCTGTCCTGGACTCACTTTGTAGACCAGGCTGGCCTCGAACTCACAAAGATCCGCCTGCCTCTGCCTCCCAAGTGCTGGGATTAAAGGCGTGCGCCACCACCGCCCGGCTTTATCCTTTCTTTCTTTTCTTTTCTTTTTTTTCCCCCCGAGACAGGATTTCTCTGTTTAACAGCTCTGGCTGTCCTGGACTCACTTTGTAGGCCAGGCTGGCCTTGAACTCACAGAGATCCACCTGCCTCTGCCTCCTGAGTGCTGGGATTAAAGGTGTGTGCCACCACCGCCCGGTTTATCCTTTCTTATGTAGGATGAGAAGGGTTGAAAACAAAAAAGGGGAACATGGAAATAATATAGGAATGATAGGGGAGAAGGGTAGATTATTGAATCTCCTTATAGATCTTTGTATATTAATACAAAATTAAGGTTGTAGTTTGGTTGCAATATACTATGGATCAACTCTTTTTTTTAAGGTATTGTACCTATGTAATTCTTTAAAATGCAATGTGAAGTTCTAGTCCTTTTGAAACCTACTACCACAAACTGCTTAGGATAATTAACAAGTCAGTCATTCAAACTTGTGGTTTTGTTAGGTACTAGTTAATCACAGATATTTTCAAAGTTAATCAGATAGTAAATAGCTAGAGACAGGCAGCATTTGCCTATTCAGATGTACTGAGATAGACAGAGGTCTTCAAAAACCTCAGAGATCTCCAGAATATGGCATCTAAAGATGCTTTATTAAGACTTTTTTGACCGTGACGTGACACGTCAGCTCCTGACAGCACCCCATTCGACTTGGAGGAAGATGAGGAGCATTGAAGACTCTCCATTTGGAGATGGCTGCATTAGTGGCAAGCTTGTCACTGGGTATAGAAAAAGCCCTTGCTTCAACTGTAGACAGAATGCTGTCCAAAATGGGGAAATTAGACATGGCAAAGTTAATTGCTGAGCTTTGCAAGGACAAAGTAGGCAAGTCCTTCATAATACCTGCTTTGCAGAAAAGTCTGTCAGATATTCTGAGCCCAAAGACTGAAGATAGATGCTGCAACATTTTAGAGAATTCTTGGTTGACTATCCAGATGGCAAGCTGTCTCTGTCATTTCTATAATTTTGGAGACTACTTGCTCTGCACTTGCTGTTTATTCAGATGTTTATCCATTTCAGACCTCTGATGGGGTTGAAGACTACTAGAGAGTTATAGTCTCACAGTAAAGCTTAAGTTGCTTAGGATTTAAGAAAGTTGTTTTCCCCCGACACATATGTAACTGATGGGCAGGTTGGTCATCACATGGGCCCCTAGCATGTGGAGCAGGGGCTGTCTCTGGCAAGGACGATGACGCCTGCTTTTTGACCACTTCACCTCAATGCCTGGCTTCAATGAAAGAGGAAGTGCTCAGATCTGATTTGACTTCATATGCTGGGGTGGAAGGGTACAGGGTCGGGAGGGAGAGGGTACCCCTTTTCTATGTAGAAGGGGAGGGGGGATGGGAGAAGGGGGGGGGAAGGCAGGACCCAGAGGAGGGGAAGGAGGGGGCTACAGTTGGGATGTAAAATGGAAAATTAAATTAAAAAAATTGTTTTAAGGTCTAAAAAGATGTTTTTAGGTTGCTAAGTACAAATGGACTGGACATTGTGAATGTAATTCCTACCAGATATTATATAGTTTATTGATATTAGAAAAAGAGTCTTTTACTTAGACAAAAGGGGAGAAATCTTGTAGAGCATTTGATCATATCGTGAACTCCAAGATTGTAAACTGTTAAAACCTGTTTCTAATTTTGGGATGGCTCAGCCTTTATTCCTAGAACTTTCTGTGTACTGTAAACATGTACTTGTGGTGTGGATCTGCCCTAGCACACACCTTGAATCCAAGAACTTTCTGTTTATTGTACTTATGGTGTGGCTCAACCCTAGCACACACCTTTAATCCTAGAGCTTTCTGTACACAGGGTTAAATACAGTTAACCCTAGGTCAAGTCGCAGAGCAAGAAACCAGCTGACAGGGATTAAACACAAAGGAGAACATTGAGCGGGAGGGTATTTAAGACACAGTGCAGAAGGAGTTGGGAGTTTTTCTTCCTTCCAGGTTTCTTATGGGTTTTCTCCTTTGGAGTTTTATTCTTCCTTCTAAACTTCTTCCTATAGGTTCTTCTGGGCATTTTCCTCTAGGATTTTCAGTTGAATAAGAAAGTTAGTTGGGCTAACTACCAAGCTTTTTCCTTCTTAGACATGAGCTAAGTAGGAAGGTTTTATCCTTCTGGGACGTTGGTGGAGTAGAAAAGTCAGCTGGGCGCTTTCTCTGGCTCTCTGAGCTAGCAGGCTTTCAACACAGCATCTGACTCCTGTGTCTTCACTAGTAAAATCAAGCAGTGGGGATTTAGTCTCTCTCTCTCTCTCTCTCTCTCTCAACAACGACACTTCAAATAATGGCTCAGAGGTTAAGAACACTGGCTGCTCTTTCAGAGGATGGGGGCTCAATTCTCAGCACCCTCATATGCAGCAGTCTGTAACTCCAGTTCCAGGGGATCTAATGCCCTCTTCTGGCCTACAGGTGCACTGCACACACATGATGTACAGTTATGCAAGAAAAACACCTATACTCGTAAAATAATGAAATATTTTTAATTAAGAAATTTAAATAATTGTCTTAAAATACTCCAAAGGATGACTCAACATTGGAAAAGGAATGCTTGAATAAAATGAGACTTTAACAAAGAACTTGAAATCATTAAAAAAAAAAATGACCAGGTGTTTGTGTTTTTTATTTTAAAAACATTTTTAAATTTTATGTACATTGGTGTTTTGACTGCATTTATGTCTGTGTAAGGGTGTCAGATCCACTGGAATAGGAATTACAGACAGTTGTGAGCTGCCATGTAGGTGCTGGGAATTGAACCTGGGTCCTCTGGAAGAGGAGCCAGTGCTCTTAACTGCTGAGCCATCTCTCCATCCCCTTAAAAACATTTTTTATTTTTTATTTCATGTATATGAGTGTTTTGCTTGCTTGTATATATGTGCACCATGTGTGTGCAGTACAGACAGAGCCCAGAAGAGGGCTTGCATAGCCCAAACACAAGACAAACAATATTTGTAAAACCTTAGATAAGTAAATAGAAAAAAAAATGGGAGAAGATTCAAATAAATAAAACCAAGAAGTAGAAACAAGACATCACAACAGATGCCCAAGAAATAAGAAGGCTCATAAGGGATTATTCTGAACAACTTTGTAACAACATATTAGACAATATAGGAAAAAATTAATAGGGCTGGAGAGATGGCTCACCGGTTAAGAGCACTGTTTGCTCTTCCAGAGGTTCAGAGTTCAATTCCCAGCAACCACATGGTGGCTCACAACCATCTATACTGGAATCTGATGCCCTCTTCCGGGATGAAGGAGTACATGCAGATAGAGCTCTCATCTATGTAAAATAAATAAATAAATCTTTAAAAAAATTAATAAATGACTAGGAATACAGAACTGACCAAAACAAGATGGAGAAGGGAACAGCAGCTAACAAGAAGCAAGGAGATAAAATTACAACAAAGAAATCCCAGGAGCATGTGGTTCCACAAGTATATTCCACCAAACATTCATAAAGAATGGGCTGTCTGGGAGTGGTGGATCACACCTTTAATCCCAGCAGGCAGGTGAATCTCTACCATCAAAGTCAGAGAGTTCCAGGCAGGACAGAGCTACAGAGTGAGACCCTGTCTCCAAACAAGAGGGGTGGGGTCTGGAGAGACAGCTTGGTAGTTAAGAGCACATCCTACTCTTGCAGAAAACTGAAGTTTGATTCCCAGCACCTGCATCTGTCAGCTCACAACCAGTTGTAACTCCAGCCACAGGGGATCTGACACCCTCTTCTATCTTCTGTGAGAACCTACACACACACACATGCATGCATGCACCACCACCACAATTGAGGGTAAATCTTTAAAAAAAATTCACTGGGTGCTGGTGGGCACGCCTTTTAATCACTCTGCACTCGGGAGGCAGAGGCAGCTGGATCTCTGTGAGTTTGAGGCCAGCCTGGTCTACAGACTGAGCTCACAGAGAAACCATGTCTTGAAAAGTCAAAAAGCCCAAAACCAACCAACCAACCAAACAACAACAACAAAAATCCAAGCAAAAACAAAAAATCAAACCAAACCAAATATTAAAAAATGAATCAATACCAATGTTTCTTAAACCTTTCCAAGAAATATAAGAAAGAGATATTTCCAACTATTTTTATGAAGCTAGCATCTCGCTAATGACAAAGCCAAAAATACTGGAAGAAAGAAAAGCTTCAAGTTAATGTTCCTAAGAAGTGAATATTAAAAATCCTCAATATTAGCCGGGCTTGGTGGCTCACGCCTTTTATCCCAGCACTTGGGAGGCATAGGCAGGCGGATCTCTGTGAGTTCGAGGCCAGCCTGGTCTACAAAGCAAGTCCAGGACAGCCAGGGCTGTTACACAGAGAAACCCTGTCTCTAAAAACCAAAAAAAAAAAAAAATCCTCAATATTGCACTAGCCATGGCATTTTTGGTACTCAAAAAGTAGAGGCGTTAGATTCAGGAACTCAGGGCCATCCTTGGCTACAGAGCAAGTCCAAAAACAACTGGGGCTACATAGAAACCTGTTTACAAACAAACAAATGCTTCTCAACTCTTAGCAGATCAAATCCAACAACCAAATGGGATTTATCTTTGGAATGCAAGGATGACTCAACATATGCGACTATATCAATGTGAAACACGATATTAACAAAAACAAGACACAAACCTAACATGATCATCTCAGGGATTTCAGAAGAACACTTGTCAGAACTTGACATCCATTTGTGACTTTTCCGAGTGCTCTCAATGAAGTAGGTCTAAATGGAGCTCAAAGTTAGGAAGGTGGCTCCAGTGGGAAAAACTTGCCATGTAATAATGAGGATCTGAGTTCAGACCCTCAGAGTCCGTGGGAAGCCTACAGATTCTACAATCCAGTCTAAATCCCTTTAAGCATCCCAATATTCTCATGGAACCACGATGCTTTCGGAATAGTGCAAGCAATGTTGAGCAACAGCAACCCCAAAGGCATTACAAACCTCGTTGCAAATCATATTATACATCTGCAGTCATCAACACGCAATGGTACTGTCATATAAACACATACAACTCCAAGGCTCAGAGAGTGTCAGGGAAAGAAATCAGAAGGGATGTAGAAGCCAGAGGATGGGGAGGAAGCCTGGGAAATGCTGTCTTCTGCATGTAACATGCCCACTGCACTCATGCGTTCACTGCAGCCTATATAATATGTGGCTACCTGCACAAGATCAAGTCAGCCAAAACAACCTACAGACAATGGGGGTGCTCACGAGGCCCCACTCCACGCTGATTAGCTATCAGCAGTTGATAGTTGCTGGGGGAGGGAAGGTAATTTTTCTTTAGGGCTGTGGCCATTGGTAGATTGTCTGTGGTCCAGGGGAGGGCTCCAAACCCATGCACACACGGGCAGCACTAATCGACTCTGTGAGTTATTAAAAAAGAAGAGCAAGAAGAGGGGCTGGAGAGGTGGCTTAGTGGTTCAGAGCGCTTGTTACTCTTGCAGAAGACCCAGGTTCAGTTCCCAGCACCCACATGGTGATTCATAACCATCTGTGACTTCAGTTTGTGGGAATCCAAAGCCCTCTTCTGACTTTTTGGCCGCCAAGCATGCACAACGTGGTACACATACATACACTCAGGCAAAATACTCACACAAAAAATAAAATGAATAATTTTTTTGAGACAGGGTTTCACTGTGTATGTCCTGGACTCACTTTGTAGAACAGCTATCTAATAAATCTTAAAATAAAATAAAAATAGAGACATGAACTGGTATGAGGTTGGGGGGTACGTCCAGGGGGAACTGAAGGGTAAAGTGGGGGTAGATGTGACAAAGATACATTGTAAAGTGGGGGTAGATGTGACAAAGATACATTGTATACATGCATAAAAATTTAAAAGAATAAATAAAAAAATACAGAAACAGACACACATGCTTGCTGCAGCCCACAAGAGTCCCAGAAACCTAACTGGGAGTGATTGGAGAGTAAGAAAGGGACTCGAGTAATGTAAAGCTGGGATCGTGTGGGTCATGTGTTTGAATGGAGACACAGGAGTACCCTGGATACTCAGGAGTGTTTATTACATGCAGCCTAAATAGGCAGTGGGTTAATCTGTGTAGTGGGTCCCTGTAGGGGAGCAACCTCATGGGTCATGATCACATAGTCACCAGAGATGAGGAAGCTGGAGTCTGTGGAGTTGCAACAAAAGCACATACTATTTCATCAACAACCCTATTTGGACCTCTGGGAGACCATGCCATTTTCCATGGATCTGGAGCACCTGTGACATGGCGGTGTTTATGTAAACAACGCACAATTCCCTTAAGGATTCATCTGCTCTCCACACAAGCCAGGCATGATGGCTCATGAATGTAATCCTAGTGTTTGAGAGGCCGAGACAGCAAGATAGCTGTGAGTTCAAGGCCTGTCTGGGCAGCAGAGTGAGATGCTGCTTCAAAAGAAAATATAGACAAGTAGAATAGAGTCAAAGTCCAGACGTAGAATGAATTTCTAGGTGCACGCGGACTACCAAAAGTTGAACCAAGATGAGTTAAATAATTTAGATCAGTGGATCATAAACTGTGGCTATATATGAAAAACATATAGCCAAAGTTATGATGAATGGGGAAAAACGTGAAGGATTTCCACTAAAATCATGAGCAAGACACATTCTGTATGGCACTTGAAATCCTAGCTAGACAGAAGGTAACAGAAAGATTCAAGTAGAAAAAGAAGAAATTGAAGTATCCCTACTTGCAAATAACACGATTCTATATGTAACTGACCCTAATGATTCCACCAAAAAACTAGAACCGAAGAACGCTTTCAGCAAAGAGGCAGAATACAAAATCAACATACAGAACGCTGCAGCCTTCCCATCTACAAAATGGCAGACATCTTGAGAAAGAAATCAGGGAAACATTCCTATTCACAATAGCTTCAAGAAAAAATAAAATAAAAACACATTGAAATAGAACAAACGAAGATGTAAAGTTACGGGTTGGAAGAGTTAATATTGCCCATCCTACCAAAAAGCAATCCACATATTCAATGTACTCCCAATCAAAATCCCCACACCTGGCACATGCATAAAAGTAATAGAAAAAAAAAATCAGTGCAAAAGACCCTGGATAGCAACCTTCACCAAAGAGAATGTAGTGGAGGTAACACCACACTCAATTTCAAGTTATACTATGGAATCATAGCAATAAACACATCTTGGTGTTGCCACAAAAGAGATGTTAACCAATGGAAAAGAATAAGACCCAGATCTGAGTTCTCATAACTATTGCTACCTGATTTTTTTAAAGCAAGATGCCGAAAGTACACAATGGAGAAAGTATGGCATCTTCTATAAGTGGTACTGGGGAAACTGGATGGGTGCATGTCAAAAACACTAGATCCTTATCTCTGATCCTGCATAAAATCCAACTCCAAATGGATCGAGGACCTCGCCATAAGATCCGGAACATTGAAACTGCTAGGAGAAAACTCATGGCGTGTGGGCCCTCGATACAGGCATAGGGACAGACTTCCTGAATAATACTCAGATCGCGGGGGAGGGGGGAATAAGGCTGGCTATTGACAAATTATAAAATTAAGGTAGGTGTCTCTTGTTTCTGTACAGTCACAAAGATGGAAGTCGAGTGAAAAGACTGCCTACAGAACGGCGAAGAATCTGTTGGTGACTGGCATGATTTTATTGCCTTCTGCTTAGAGATTGGTTTTGTTTCCCCTCAATTAGCTTAACGGGAGTGACTAGACAGAATTCGACAATAAGGTTTTCAGTCTTTTCCAAAGGGTCCCCTGTGCGTCAGGCCACAGAATCCAGCCATTTCTCTAGATCCTGAGACTCTTCTGGGGTGATTCTTGGTGGCTAGCCCAGAACCCCTAAAACCTCATGGATCATCTACTGCTGGAATGAAGAGCCTGATCTCCACCCTGGGTGACATCAGTGACAAAGTCCAGTGACAGGGCTTGTCCCATGGAGTCCGGACTCCAGTCTTCATATCCCCTATCAAATATCTCATACGGGCGGGAGCTAGGCCTGTAGTCTCTGAGGCTGAGGCAGGAGGCTGACACATTTATGGCAAGACTGAAAAGAAAAGCTCAGTGAGATTATCTCAAAATAAAATCAAAAGAGATGGCTGGGTTATATAGCTCAGAGGTGGAGCCCCTGCCTAGAATCCCCCAGTGAGGGGCTGGGGTGTGGCTCAGTGGTAGAGCACCTGCCTAGAATTCCCCAGTGAGGGGCTGGGGTGTGGCTCAGTGGTAGAGCACCTGCCTAGAATCCCCCAGTGAGGGGCTGGGGTGTGGCTCAGTGGTAGAGCTCCTGCCTAGAATCTCCCAGTGAGGGGCTGGGGTGTGGCTCAGTGGTAAAGCACCTGCCTAGAATCCCCCAGTGTGGGGCTGGGGTGTAGCTCAGTTGTAGCACAGTTGACTAGACTCCCCCAGTGAGGGGCTGGATGTATTGGCTCAGTGGAAAAGAGTCTGCCTAGCATGTATAAGTTCAGTGTTATAGACAGACAGACACACACACACACACACACACACACACACACACACACACGAACACATGCATGCGTGCACAGGTGCACTCGAGGGTGCACACACACAGCACAACTGTTACCAGGAGACTCAGCTATAATGTTATTTCATGAGGCCATCTGTGAATTGGTCGTGGTGGTACACACCTATAATCTCAACAATCAGGAGGCTGAGGCAGGAGGACTGAGAGTTCCAGGCCAACCTTCCTGTCTCAAAACCCCAAAATGCAAGAAATTCCTACCTTATCTAACTCAGCACCCTCTTCTTCCTAAGTCCCAGTTAGAAGCTGAGTCTTCCACTGTGGGGAAGAGAGGGCCAATCACCAACTGCAGTGGTCCGAGAATACTAAGACCAAATGAACAGGTGGGCATGGGGATGTTGGTGTTTGGGGCTGAGGGAAGGTCAGGTCCAAAGCTGGGAGGAACTGGTTAGCCAGGAGCTGAGGACTGATCTCAGAAGGAAAGAGCACTACTAGTTTGAAGAAATAACTTTTATTTTTAAATGTTGCTGCAGGTGGGTTTGGTGAGGTCCACACCTGTATCCTGCTAAGATACTGGTGTCCACCCCCGGCCCCCTTCAGCAGCTGAAGGCCCCCTTCAGCAGCTGAAGGGCCGGGGAGGGGACAAGAAGTGGGTTTTGGGAGGAGGAGTGGGGAACTCCTGATCCTGGTCCTGGTAGGCCCTCATGAGGCCACAGGGCCTCGTCCCCAGCTTCTGGATCACATGGCAGCCACCTCATGAGCCAGGAGGACAGCGGGAGTCAGCGAACAGGTTGTCGTCCCTCCACAGGCCTCTTTCTCCTTCAGTTTGGATTTCTGTTGAAGAGTGACAAGTCTTAGCTTCGTGGTACTGTCAAGGAATGGGGGGAATGCGGGCAGTTCCCCAGCCAGGGCCCCTGTGCTGTGGTCATGTCCAGGGAGGCGCTAAAAGTCCATGGAAGTGGAGGTCAACTGTCCCCATTGCATAGCAGGTCTCCTGGGAGTCCAAAGAGTGCTGTTGGGCATCCACTACTAGACCACGCCCATCGAACTGGCTTCCTCTCTACCACCCACCCAATTATCTGCATCCTTGTGTCGGATTATTCTATCCTTTTATCGGTGTCTGCCCACCACTGCCTCTTTCCCTTTCTGCAGGTCCCCAAACTCCTCTCTTCCGGCACCCACCAACCCCCAACAGGGCGACGGAAACCTTCGGGTACGCTTGGAAAGCTCTCTTGGAGGTCGGCAGCTGGGTGGGGGGCGCCATGGGCAGCAGGAAGCAGCAGAAACAACAGCACCAGCGGTGGCCACATGACCCCGGGACAGGGCTCTGCAAAAGGATATGCTGTCGGTCAGTGGCCTTCCCTAACCTAGCGGCCTCCATTCTCTCCCGCTAACGCACACTACGCCCATCCATTTCTGGTCCTGGGAGGCCAGCCTTCTTACTTTCGAGGTGCCCTGTGTCAGCCTTCAGCCTGGTCAACGGTCTCCAGCTCCCCAAGAACTGTCAGGCGAGGACAGTTGTGGCCTGGAATCGCTCAGGAACTCTGAGTCTCCTCGAGCCCCCCTCGCTAGCCCTGGCCTCGCCCCTCATCCAGAGCCTCGCCCCTGGAACCTGAGCCGAGCCACTCACTCTGATCACACCCTTCTTCAGCCCAAGCCAGGCACACCTACCACAGAACTGCTCCTTAAGGACCATGCCCTTAAGACATAGCCACACCCATTAAGGGTAATGTCCAGAGCCTTCTCCACCCGGTGTCCACATCGTCCCGCTGAGCCCACTGAGAAATACATCTTGGCACGGTTGCTCAGCATTTTGCGGAGCATGGTCTTGGAGATGGGCGTGGCTTTGCTCTTGGGTCCTTTTGCAGACTAAGCCCCACTAGGACTTTTGCCTGGCCATCCTCCTGTCTCCACACACTTTGATGCTGGGATTACAGGCAGTTTACGGGATCTCACTGGCGGCCTAGGAACCTTTTAGATACATTTTAATTTATTTTGTAAACATATGTATGGGGGGGGCAATGCATGTGTCATGGCACCAGTGTGGAGGTCAGAAGACAGCTGGCTGGCAGGAGTTGGGCAGATGAAGCCTTTACTGGCTGAACCACCTTGCAGGCCTCCTGAACACTTCTTAAATATGATTCTTTATCAAATTAAGTACACTAGTATATTCACTCCAAAGGGAGGTAAATCTTAAAATTTAGAAATCTTCAAAGTTTGGAAATATGAAAAATGATTCATACACAGACAGACATACATACACACACCCTCATATATACACAAAATATATGTAATATATAAATGTAATAATATAGATATGAGTTGGAGGTTAACTTGGTCTAATCTTCCTAGTGGATTCCAGACCAGCCAAGGCTACATAGTGAGGCCCCATCTCAAAAAAAAAAAGCAATTTTTTTGAGAAAAGTGACCATGAAGAGGGGTGTCCTGCACAGTTGCACATTCTGATACACAGTGTATTCCTAGACATAGTAGGGTGAGGGGCGTGTAACAAGGGCTAGCCAGTTGTGAATTTTAAGATCCTCTTTATCAAAGGGTCACATACACGCAGAGAAATGCACAGTGGATAACACACCGGGCTACTCAGCACCAGATTTAGAAAAAGGCAGTCACAGGAACCAGATATGCAACCCCTGCATGCCTCAGCTGAAGTTAAGTGGTGTGCTGACTGACTGCATCGATCATCTGCCTGGTTTTTATCCTTCACATGGAATCACATCCTGGGCGTACCTGTGTCTGGGCTTCTTTACTCAGTCATGTGACCGCCTGGACTTCAACAGCATCCCCTCCCACTGTGCAACAGGATTCGACAGTAGAAATACATCTCTTCAGTCTGTCCATTCTACTACACATGTGAACCTTGAGAGTTCTGGGACTTTATTTTTCCTTTGAAGTTTTTCACATTCAGGTACATTTCTAGTGCATTAGTTGTGTGCCTCTGGGTATGTGTGTGTTGTTCTGCCTGGTTTGAGGAAAAGGGTATGTCCTTGCGTAACTAAAGTGTCAGCTTTTTAAAGTGGTTTATCATTTGTCCACTAATGCAAGAGTTCCTGCTACAGGGCTGGAGGGATGGGTAAGGAAGTTTGGTTCTCAGCACCCATGTGAGGAGGCTCATGACTGCTTGTGACTCCAGTTCCAGGGGATCCAATACCCCTTCCTGCCATTATCTTCATACAGGTGGCACACACATGTGTGTGCATGAACACACACAAATTAAAAATAAATATCTATTAAAAAAAACTTTGTGTTGAGTACATTCTTGCAAATTCCTGATGCTTTTTGTGCCGTCCATTTTAACTATTTCAGTGAATGGGTTTTAAAATTATTGCATATGATGTGAGAGTGTAACAGTAAATTTATTTATCAAGCATATATTTATTAATACTTAACAATTACCTAACAATTGCCTATAAAGTTCCCAAATCCTAAAACCCAAACCCCAATTCTAAAACCTAGCACCTAAAACTTCTTAATACCTACAAAACAACTGTTTAACATTAACCTAAAGTTTCTTTCTTTTTTTTTTTTAAGATTTATTTATTATGTATACAGTGTTCTGTATGCAGGTGTATCTGCAGGCCAGAAGAGGGCACCAGATTTCATTATGGATGGTTGTGAGCCACCATGTGGTTGCTGGGAATTGAACTCATGACCTCTGGAAGAGCAGCCAGTGCTCTTAACTGCTGAGCCATCTCTCCAGCCCAACCTAAAGTTTCTTTTTTTTTAAACATTATTTATTTATTTATTATGTATACAGTATTTGCTCTACATATATGCCTGGGCAGATCTCAATGTAGATGGCTGTGAGCCACCATGTGGTTGCTGGGAATTGAACTCAGGTCCTTGGGAAGAACAGCCAGTGCTCTTAACCTCTGAGCCACCTCCCCAGGCCCCTAAAGTTTCTTAAAAGGTTATTTTCCTCTGGGCGTGGATCCTTATGGATGGCTGGTCTTCATCTAATCTTTCAGTCTTTTAAAAAAAATTTTTTTTTTTTTAGATTTTATTTATTTATTAGGTATACAGTATTCTGTCTGCATGTACACCTGCAGGCCAGAAGAGGGCACCAGATCCAATTATAGATGGTTGTGAGCCACCATGTGGTTGCTGGGAATTGAACTCAGGACCTCTGGAAGAGCAGCCAGTATTCTTAACTGCTGAGCCATCTCTCCAGCCCCAGAAGACATATTTATATATTTTATGTATGAGTGCTATATCTGCATGTACACTTGCCACCAGAAGAGGGCATCAGATCACATTGTGGGTGGTTGTGAGCCACCATGTTGTTGCTGAGAATTGAACTCAGGACCTCTGGAAGAGCAACCAGTGCTCTTAACCAGTGAGCCATCTCTCCAGCCTTAATCTTTTAGTCTTAAAGTCTCTGGATTTCATTCATCAGATCCTAAGACAGTTTATCAAGCAGGAATTTCCTTTGCGGTCTTAGAGTCCAATTATTTACCAGATGAAAAGTTTCTTAGGCTCACCATTCAGATGCTGTAGGTCTGCAAGGGTCTTGCTTCAGTGTTCTGTCCAATCTGAAGACCCTGGGCTCCAAGGGGAGACAACTCCCCGCCTAGAAGCTCCAGATACCAGGGAGAATCCATCCCCAGACCCGCAATGGGTGCATACAAGATGGTGAAGCCTCCTGGTGATACTCTGATTCTAGTTTCTCTGCCAGATGAGGAGGAGGTGAGACAGGAGGAGGAGAACCTCTGTCCACGTGAATCTTGACTTAAATCTCTTCACCTGTGGTAATGATTTGGCTACATGATTTTCGGCAGAAGCTTTCACGCGCTTCCAAGTCATGTCCCTGGGCAATGTGTCCCTCCATAGCTTTACTTGCAGAGGGCCGAGGAGCAGCAGGGAGTCTGGAGACCATGAGATCTGTTGTCATGGATCTCCGGACACCTCAGGGCATGCCCCTGCCCAAAGTCTTAGGATCAAAAAAGTCATCCATCCTTGGCAGGCTCCCAAGGACATGTCACATCAGACATAAATCTTTTACCAAGTCCAGGCTTTTGCTATCCCAAGAACCTATTAAATGCTATCACTAACCCCACCACAGTGTTAGTGTGGACATGCTGCAGCGTATGCAGCTCAGAGGGACTAACTCAGAGGGAGTTAGTTTTCTTCCTTCTACCATAGGTTCAGGTCATAAGACTATGCAACCATCCCACAGCCTCGGTAGTTGGGTTTTTAATCTATATTTCCTTGATTATTAATGAGTTGAATCTTCTTTCCACATGTGTATTGCTATATAGACATGTTTTTCCTTTAATGGTGTGGATGGCTATGTCTTTTGCTCATACTTGTCTCTTATTGATTAGGAGGTGTTCTTTATATGTTCCAGATAAAGTGCCAGAAAACCAGGCAGTCTAGGCCTGCTTCTGATTGCCTTTATGCTTCTGAATAAAGGCTCAATGGAAATAACCATGCACATGTGGTCTGTGTATTGTATGGTGTTGCCTGCTCATTACAAGAGGAAAGTTAGGCAGCTGTGCAAGGACAAAAGCTACAGAATTTACTAATTACTGAACAAGTTTACCAATACCTTTTCCTTACTTTATGAACTCTAAGAACATTCAACATGTTTTCCTAATCACTTAAAAAATATTTATTCTTAATTTTGTGTTACACGCACGTGAGTACAGACACCCATGGAGGCCAGAAGAGGGTATCAGATCCCTTGGAGGCTGAGTTAAAGATGGTTGTGAGCCACCCATTGTGGGTCCTGGGAAGTTAACCCAGCTCCTCTGGAAGAGCAGCAAGTGCTCTTAACTGCATCTCTCCAGCCCATTCTACTCACTTAAAAGTTATTTAAAATCATGTCTGTGTGTGTGCAGGTGAGTGCAGAGACAAGAGCTGGAGTCACAGGTGATTATGAGATGTCCAAATCAAGTCCCCTCCAGGAACATTAAGTGTTCTTGAGCAATCACTGCAGCCCCCCACCCCCACTTTCTTAATAGTGCCTTGCTAAACACAAATCAATTTAGTATAATCTAAATCAAACCTTTATGCTCTAATGCCTTCTTAATCTTGCTTAGAACATTGCCTACACTAAAAGTACAAGATCTCCTATTTTTTTTAAAATTTCTTTCATGTGCATTGGTGTTTTGCCTGCATGTATGTCTGTGTGGGGGTGCCAGATCCTCTGGAATTGGAGTTACAGACCATTGTGAGTACTGCCATGTAGGGTTCTGGGAATTGAACCTGGGTCTTCTAGAAGAGCAGTGGTCTTCGCAGAGCCATCACTCCAACTCAAAATCTACTAAATTTTTTAAGGCAAGGTCTCACTATGTAGTCCTGGCTGGCCTTGCAGTTGCTTTGTGGATCAAGCTGACCTCCACTTCCCTCTGCCCCTAAATGCTGGGATCACAATGGGATCACCATGTGTGCCCCTTCTGTTTTCATAAAATGCTGAGTTACATTTTATTAATCATCTTAATTTGCTTTTACTGTTCTTTGTTATATTATACAGCACAACTGACAAACCATCAAATGGAAGTGACACTTGTTAGGTGAGGTGACCCATAAGTGTACAATACTCTCTTCTCATGGTCAATTTACTTTATGCCGTAACTGTAAATAACATCTCAATATGGGTGAGCAGAAATTGTTTTTGTTTTGATACAGGGTTTCATATATACACACTCTTCTCACAGCTTGCCTCTGCCTCTTTAGTGCTGGAATTGCAGGCCCGAAGTCACCACACTCGACATTGTTTTAAGAAAGATTTTTAATTGCATGTGTATGTACATTATAGGGTGACGGTAAAAGGCAGGCATGAAGAGAGGATGTTGCATCCCCTGCATTTGAAGTTCCAGATGGTTGTGAGCCGCCCCATGTGGATGCTGGAAACCAAGCTGAGGTCCTCTGCAAGAACAGCACACACTCAAACTGCTGAGCCATCTCTCCAGCCTCTACACTCAAGCACTTTTATTTTACAAGTCAGTTTTGGTAATTATAAACTGTTGGATGTCTGTATATGTTTTAGATTCAGCTTGTTCATTTCCATAAAAGAACTAGACTTTGATATTCCTATATGTAGGCTAACAGGGGAGACATCCCATTGAGCTTCTCTCGAAAGCCACAGACACCCTTCTGTGTGGTCACATTTTTCTAGATAAAATTCTTGAAAATGTTTTTTTCCTTATGCATGTGAGAACTTCTGTAAATAGCCATTGCTCTCAAAATAATGGTTTTTCTTGAAAACCTGTGTTATAAAATGATCTTGTATGCAAGGAAGGACCTTGTTCAATTTCCTCATTATTTATAACCCAAATTTATAACTCTAATATCCTAATGGCCCCTAGAATGTGCTATGTGAAGGTCATGCCAGATAAAAGTCCTACTCCTTCACTGACTTTTAACTTTCTTGTTTTCTTTTCATTTCTGTACAATGTTGCATAAGATTACTGGTAGTAGACCATATTTGGGGATAAACTGTTAAAATTGCACTGTTCTGAATGGTGCTTGTCATAGCTGAAGTGATCCTTTGTCTAACTAAGGAGGTTCTTCTCCGCACTTTGCTAAGATGATAAATACTTTTTCACATGAATTTTTATGTGACTGTTAGCTTTTGGAATATTCAACTATCTCTGTATTCTTGGAGTAGGGTGGGTCTGATCACCAATTACAGAACAAGTATCTGTATTTGGTTTGTCCGGGTTTGGGTCATATCACCCCTATAATCAAGTCATGGTAGCGTCTCCTCCTAACCTCAAGCCTGACTTGCTGTAGTCGTTACCTGTGGAGTGGGCTGCCAGTTACAGTGCAAAGACACTAAGTGGGAGCAAATGACAATATTTTGGGGAGGGAGGTAGTGGGAATCAAACACAGGGCCTCATGCATGCTAGGCAATGCCTTTCTACTGAACAATACCCTCAGCCCTCAATTCATAAGGTTTGAACAGACATCATTCTATGGAGTGGTGAGGAAATCTCACTGGTGTGTCAAACGTCCTTCTGCCTAGTGACTCTGCACTGTATTCACCAGTTGCCCATCATGAAGTGGCTGTCTTATCGACGACATTGGAGTGTTGCAGAACCACAGTCTTTATGGTTTGGGACTATCTTGCTTCAAGTACTGACTAGGGGGTCTTGGGACAGATCTACTGTGGGCAATGAGAGGTTACTGTACTAGCAATCAGAAGAGAATCATGATTATTATTTAAACTGCTTGCTCAGGATTCTCACATGGAGAAATGTTAAGTAGCCAAACTCTTTTAAGTAAGGGATTATGCCAAAAAGTCCCAACCAGAAAATGTCTGCTAGAAGCATATTTTGTTTTAAAGTCCTGAAAATAGAGGGCAATAAACAAAAATGATACCACATTTATACTACAACCTTCCGGTGAAATGAAATAAGCAACCCCAAATTACGTTTGCTTATGTAGTGGTTTGAATAGGAAAGGCTCTCATAGAGTTAAGTTTAGTCATTAGAGAGTGGCACTATGTATGACCTTGTTGGAACAGGTGTGGCCTCGCTGGAGGAAGTGTGACACTGGGGGTGGGCTTTGGGGTTTCAAATGATCAAGCCAGGACCAGTGTCTTTTCCTCTCTTCCTGCTGCCTGTGGCTCCAGATGGAGAGAACCCTCAGCTACCTCTCCAGCACTATGTCTGCCTACATACCACCATGTTTCCCACTGGTACAATAATGGACTAAACCTCTGAACTGTAAGGCAAACCCCACTTAAATGTTTACCTTTATAAGAACAGCCATAGCTGGGTGAGATGGTGCACACCTGTAATCCAAGCACTCGGGAGGCAGAGACAGGCGGATCTCTGCAAGTTCAAGGCCAGCCTGGTCTACAAAGCAATTTCCAGAACAGCCAGGGCTCTGTTACACAGAGAAACCCTGTCTTGAAAAACCAACAAAAAAGAAGGACGAGGAGGAGGAGGAGCAAGAGGAGGAGCAGGAGGAGGAGGAGGAGGAGCAGGAGGAGGAGGAGGA
>CAJQZJ010032807.1:3505243-3530021 GCA_907164525.1 Lophiomys imhausi
TCTATGTATGAGACTCTATGATTCTATGTATGAGGCTCTATGATTCTGTGTATGAGACTCTATGATTCTGTGTATGAGGCTGTATGATTCTATATATGAGGCTCTATGATTTTATGTGTGAGGCTCTATGATTCTGTGTATGAGGCTCTATGATTCTATGTATGAGGTTCTATGATTCTATGTATGAGGCTCTATGATTCTATGTGTGAGGCTCTATGATTCTATGTATGAGGCTCTATGATTCTATGTATGAGGCTCTATGGTTCTATGTGTGAGGCTCTATGATTCTATGTATGAGACTCTATGATACTATGTGTGAGTCTCTATGATTCTATGTATGAGGCTCTATGATTCTATGTATGAGACTCTATGATTCTATGTATGAGACTCTATGATTCTATGTATGAGACTATGATTCTGTGTGTGAGGCTCTATGATTCTATGTGTGAGGCTCTATGATTCTATGTGTGAGACTATGATTCTGTGTATGAGGCTCTATGATTCTATGTGTGAGGCTCTATGATTCTATTTATGAGCTCTATGATTCTGTGTATGAGGCTCTATGATTCTGTATATAACTCTATAATTCTGGATAAGTTCCCATGATTCTATGGATAAGACTCTTTCAGTTGGATCTGTCAAAATAAAAAAAAAAAACCAAAACTCCCCCAAACCCCAAGCCCTTATAATGTCCTCTAGATTAAGCAACATTCTGTCATTGTGAAGTGGCTCTTATTATGTCTGGTGCTGTACAATGTACATTGTCTATTATTTCAGAAACCATTTTGGCTCTCTCTTAAATGAAGCTGGCAGAGTAGGGCTAGTGAAATGGCTCAGTGGGTAAAAGTACTTGCCACAAAGCCTGACAATCTAGGATCTATCCCCAGAATCCATATGGAGGGAGAGTTGCTCTCTCCTTCCCACAAATTATTCTCTGACATTCTTATGCATGTGGTATATACTGGCCCCCACACATGTAGGAACATACTAAATACATTTAAAATTTTTGTTTTAAAAAAATGGTACTTTAGAGCAAATGGAATAAAAGATTTCTTTGTATAATTTTTTTGATTCTCTGCAAGTTTTCTATGAATCTGAAATTACTTCAAAATAAAATGTCGAATAAAAACAAATGCTATCAACGACTTAAGTACTGCAAAGAACTCAAAAACCAATTTAAAGCAACTACCTGGCCTCCAAACTCCAAAGACTTAACCACCAAGGTCAATCACCCAATGTGCTGAGACACATGCTGCCCACCTGAGTAGTTCTAAACTACTCAGTCTTCTTGGAAGAGCTGTGTAGCCAAAATGGGGAGTTCACTTTCACCAAAGTATTCTAGCTTATAAATGAAGAAGTGGGCTACCATTCCGCCTTCCCTCAGGACTTTGTAGATGTGACAAGAACTATCACTTCATAGATGCTTATGTCACAAGGACAAAGACCGGAGGAATATAATATGTTTCTAGAAGGAAACACACAAATGTCATGTACAATTGTGATGTAAGTGTTGTCAATCTGATAGAATCTAGAGTCACCTGGGAGATGGGCCTATTGGGATTGTCTTGATTATATTAATTGAGGTGGGACGATCCTATCGTTGTAGGTGGCACCATTCCTTGGCTGGGAACCTGGAGTACTGAACCAGACAAAGGGGGCCATATGTGCACGCTTTCCTCTTTCCTTCCTGACTTGAAAAGATATTATCAGCAGATGTACATAGGCCTCCTGCTGCCCTCTCCACTATGGTGGACTTCACTCTAGAACTGAGAGCCAAAATAAACCCTTTATCCCTTAAGTAGCATCTGTCAAGGTAAATTTTCAACATGTACAGAAAAGTAACTAAACACAACAGTCTTGCCAAAAGAATGGACAAGCCAGGTATGGTGGTGTGCACACCTGTAATCCCAGCACTTAAGAGGTGGAGGAAGGGGGATCAGAAGTTCATCAGAATCAAGGTCATTCTCAGGCCACAATAGCAGCATTCTGGAGGCCAGCCTAAGGTACATGAGGCCAGGTCTCCAACAACAACAAACATGAATGGACACAATTTGATTAATCTTTCTGAGAAATCTACCAATTTCACAAGGCATGCAAGGAATTTCAAAAACCACTTTAAAGGTAAAACTAAAGCAACAGATTCCAAACTGAAACAAATAAACAACTCAGTTTCGGGGGGGGGGGGGAAGCAGAAAAAAATAAAATAAAACCATTAGAGGCCTTTTAAGGAACCATTATTAAAAGACTTGGATCAAGCTACTACAACACATAGTCTGGATTTTACTCCTGGGATTTTAAAAAGTAAAGATGAAAATACATCACATTGGCTTATGACATCCTGGTCCCTGGAAAAAATGTTATGCAACAAGGTCTTGGGCAGCTGGGCCTCTGGTTCCAGACCCAACAAGAAGAATGCAGAACTCAAATGCTATTATTAGGAACAGTATCCATGATCATGCCAACTGGAATAAAGAAACATTTCCAAGTCCTAGGAAATCTTTAATACCCACAAGTAACAAAACTAGCATCTTCCAATAGTGATGGTGATGTATGGATACTCTTTTTCTTTTTCTAACACTGCCAAGAAACTTCATTAGTCTAAAATTATCAGACTGCCTACACAACAGACCCTGACAATCTGCTATTTAGGTCATATTTTATATCACAATTTCCTTTATTTACTCCTTCCTCCACTACCATTCTAAAGAACACACGTTCGTATGTCTCCCAAAGATACACTACAAAGGAGTGAGGGAAAAAAAAAAGACTTACAAGTGGGTGGAAAAACTCACCTTTGATCTGCTCATTTTCTGCTGCTCTTGGGAAAGCGTAGACACTGCTGATGATGGACCTACGGGAGGGAAAAGTTCACTGAGATCAGGGATTAACTGATCTACACAGGGAAGGATCTCTTGTCTGGGAACCACCAAACAAAATCACACAGTACAAACACTTTGAAGAGGTGACATGGATGACAAGAAAAAATCGCTAACTCCAACAGGTGGCAGCTGGATGGGCTACACTTTCAATGATGAACATAACATTGTTTCTCTTTCTTTCTTTTTTTTAAATCAACGGGCATTAGGTGTTAAGGTGCAAAAAGGTTTTCTTATTTCCTGTTCAAATTGTTGAAAACATTAAGGCTCTGACTCTGTATATGTGTTCCATGAAGTGACATACACGTAATCCTTAACTCTCTGGAGACTGAGACAAGAGGATCACCGAGTACCAGAACAATATGGGCAACGCAGCTAGTCCATGTCTCAAAACTAAAAACATAAAAGAGAGTAAATGGCCCAGACGGGCAGACATCGAAATAACACTGATAAAGCGTGGTTTGTTTTCAAACTATCCAGCTAAACTTGCTTACCGCTGCACATTTGAAAAAGGACTAGGGGAGGAAACTGGAAAACAATGGCACTGTATCAACAAACCCCTGCACAACCTTGACCAAGTCACACACCAGCGCGGACTCAGTCTTCCTCTACGGAGCAGAGGCAAAAGCCGACTTGCTGCACTACAGCTTTATGATGCTTCAAGGGTGGACTGGAGTACGGGTGCTGATGGGCGCTGAGTGACACCGTGGGTCCTCGGACCGTCCGCGATGCCCAAAGCGGTGGTGCAGCTGCCCCGCTGTCAGCCCGACCATTGCGACCCTCCCGAGCCCCGCATGCAGGGGACAGCGGGGAGCCTGGGTTGACTGGCGAGCAACCGGGCAGGCCCAGCCTCCCTCTCCGCGGCCTGGAGGTGCGCCCACGGGCCTCACCGAGCAGGCTGACTCGCCGTCCCTGTCCGCCCGGCCCTCCGCCTCCGCCTCCGCGCCGCGCTCCGACTAGGCCTCCCCGGCTCTCCGGCCTCGGCACCGCAGGCTCGGCGACTCCAGCTTAGCGAACGCAAAAGCTGCGGGAAGGGAAGGCGGCCTCAACCCGGGAGCTGCGGGAAGTCAGGGCGAGTGCAGAGGCCGTGCACACGCGCAGGCACGCGCACGGTCCGAGACACGCATGTGCAGCATCTTTTTCGGAAGTCCGAGTTCCGAGGCGCTCTTTTCGCCCCAGGATTTGCGCAGAAACTCGATGTCCCAGAAGTCTTCGCGCCGCTGAGTCTAGGGACCGCCGTGCAAGAGCCTACCTCCTCCCAGAAGCTTGGAGGCGGTGCTCTGAGAGCAATGGCGGTCCCCAACCCTGCTCTTACCTTAGTGTTTGTCCACACTCCCTTTGAGCCCGGAGCAACGGACTGCGGGGAGTGGGTTAATACCCAAATCTACTCCAGGCCTGGGACTCTTAAAAATAGAAGGACGATTTTGTCAGAAGGAAAGGAAATTGTATGCCATTCTCAATTAACCAGACTTCCTTGAAAGGCTAGGCACAAGAAATACCCAGCAAATGCTTTACAAAGAAGGAAGATAAAACACAAATGGTAGGTTTCTAGATCACACGTCTAATGCATAGAAACTCTAAAAAACAGAACAACACACAGAGAGAAGAAAACAGCTGTTTGTCATGTGACCTCTGAAAGGTGATATTTGGGGTTGGGCGACAATGACAGTTTTCAAAAATGGTATGATATGACGAACAGTTCATCCGTTTCTTGCTGAAATAATGCAACGGTGTTCTTGGCCTAACTCTTCATAAAGACGTTGGCGTCAAAATTAATAACAAACTCTGCCAACCCAGAAAGTTCTCTGTACCGATGCAGGAGGTAAAGCAGATTTATCATAGAAAAAGCACCAAGCCACCTTGAAGCGCCAATCTTAGGTAAACTATTGAGGAACCAGTAGGAGACAGAGGCATCACTAATCACCCACAGAATCCACAGGGAGCCTGTGGTCCCAGGAGAAAGCGTGACTCCTCCTCCTTGGAAGGACTGCTCTGCAAGGCTTGCTCTCAGGTCCGTCCTGACCTCACCTGGTCACTGAGGTGCCCATCTGAGCTGGTCTTATCTCGTGAGGCAAAAGCTCCCACATCCTTGGGACAAGCAGGTAGTTACATCTCTGAAGGAGGGGCCTGGATAAAGTTCCCAGGTGACAGGAACACTCTCTGGAGGTCTACATTGCACAGAGGGAACTGGGGTCTTTTAGAAAAGGAAGTCCTCGCTTGCAATGAGGACATTTCAAGCTTATATAATTTTTGCATTAAGAAAATTTTTCGATATGTGCAGACAGACAGAACAAGGGTTACCAGTCAGCAGGCTGAGATCCTTCTGCTCTGCTCAGACAGGAATTGAGTAGGTGAGGAAAAGCTCAACCAGTGCCGCCCAGCCTAGGCTCCTGTGTGCCCAAAGTCTACTGTCTGGACCAGCAGGCCTACAGGCTTTCTGTCCATTTCCTGACCTAATGGACTTGAAGCTGAAAGCCTCTAGCCTGCTGGTCCTGGCCTCTAGCCCATCAGTGGCCCTGGCACTTGGCAGCTGTTGTAATATCTAGCCTCCAGCACCAGCATCAGGTAGCAACTGTACCTGTTAGTGATATTGATCCCAAATGGACCTCAGGTGTTGTGACCCTCAGGCACTAACTACAGTCATGAGTGTCACAGCTCTTGAGTCCAAGGTAGACTCAGAATTACTAAATACTCCAGGTGACTGGAAGATAGGGACTCTCTCTCCTTGAGATTTACATTGCACAGAGAGGAGTCTCTGGTCTTTTACAAAAGGAAGTCGTTGTTTGAAACCAGGGAAGAAAGCTTATATAATTGAAAAAAAAAAAAAAAGATGTGTATCAAAGAGACAACATGCATCTCTCCTGTGAATTTCCTCAAGGACATACTCTTTAAAATGGGAAGGGTGAAAGAGAGAAGGTCTCTTTTCCATGTGGTAACAACCAAATTTTAATCTTTTATTTATACCTCATTGTTGGGGATAGAATCCAAGACCCTCCTGAATGTTAGGTAAATGCTCTATGACTGAGACACACACCAGCCCCTCGCTGAGGGATTCTATGCAGGTGCTCTACCACTGAGCCACACCCCAGCCCCTCACTGGGGGATTCTAGGCAGGTGCTCTACCACTGAGCCACACCCCAGGCTCTCACTGGGGGATTCTAGGCAGGTGCTCTACCACTGAACCACACCCCAGCCCCTCACTGGGGGATTCTAGGCCGGTGCTCTACCACTGAGCCACACCCCCAGCCCCTCACTGGGGGATTCTAGGCAGGTGCTCTATCATTGAGCCGCACCCCAGCCCAATAATATTTTTCAAACCATATGATGCAAATCACAATATCCAAGAAGGTGATAAAAATATGGAACTAAAAGTAATAATGTTGAAGAAATAATAGTCATAATATATTTGGATGTAAATATGTATTCTTGGAGCTGGGGAGATGGCTTAGTGATTACTGCTCTTCCAGAGGACCCAGATTGGATTACCAACACCCACACAGTGGTTCACAACTAGCTGTAACTCCAGTCCTAGGGGATCTGGCTCCCTCTTCTGGCTTCCATGGGTACTGCATGCTCATGTTGCCCAGACATGCAGCCAAAATATCCATCCATACACACTATGTTTTCAAAAGAAAAAAAATGCACTATTGCAAGAGTACATGTATTATAAATATACTTATATAAATATCCCACACTAATATAAAAGCATTTAACATTTTATTTTAATTTTATATTCATTGGTGTTTTGCCTGCATGTATTTCTGTGTGAGAGTGTCAGAAGCTCTGGAACTGGAGTTACAGACAGGTGTGAGCCACCATGTAGGTGCTGGGAATTGAACCCTCTGGAAGAGCAGCCAGTGCTCTTAACTACTGAGCCATCTCTGGAACCCCAACAAAAAAGCGTTTTAAAGGAAAATTATGAAGTAAAATGATAAAATACCGACAAATTCTTGTGCTCTTAAAGATAAGGCCAACATCAAAGCCTACATGGGCTAACAGCACAGTGTCCATGGGGATTGATGTAAGATTGAGCAGGTACGTTCTCAGAGCATGTGTGATATTGAGTAAGTTAGATAATCTTTCTGCAAGTCAGTTTCCTTGTTTTTAATAGTAAAGATTCATAATTGT
Organism: Lophiomys imhausi; assembly: GCA_907164525.1. Lineage (NCBI taxonomy): Eukaryota > Metazoa > Chordata > Mammalia > Rodentia > Muridae > Lophiomys > Lophiomys imhausi. The sequence goes on from CAJQZJ010032807.1 coordinate 3,512,248, forward strand.
AGACCATGAGAAAAATGTCAACCCTCCGAATGTAACATCTGCCACCACCCCCTACTTGAGCGGGTCAGACTCCTGACAGCACTCCAGGACCTCCCTGAGCAAACAGAGCATCCATAGCTCTTCTACCCCAGAAATTCAGTACAGGCCGGCCTTCATGTTGTTTGCTGTGGGGACGTAGGATGTTCAGAGCCTGGAAAAAGGACCTGAATGGAATAATGATCTGTTAAAGCAAGATGGAATTACAGGCCAGAGGGAGGAAGGGGAAAGAAACTGGGCCTTGGAATGAAGGGTTCCAGTGTGTGCCTTCACCTTGGAGGGAGTGGAGGGGGGAGGCCACCTAGGAAGGATGCTTGATAGTGGGTGGTAACACAGTGGTCCATTGGGAGATCCGGGATTCAGCTCCAGCTATCAATTATCACCGTGTGGCTGAGCAAACTTCTGGCCTTCAATTTCCTTAATTAAAGGAGGGGCTCAGAGAGTAATTAGTTGTCTTATCTCCCACAACATCTCCTGTTCACAGGGACTGATATTGTTATGGCCATAAAATGGCTTTTGCAAGGATCAACTCTATGGCCAAGAAGCAAGCAAAGAGGGTGCGCTTTGAGCTGAGGGGCACTAAGGGGAGATATGTGTTATGGATGTATTCACCTGATGTGTACAAATAGTGTACACTTCAACTGTTGTTGGTTGTAGGTGCCCACAGTAGGGAGAGCAGCTCATTTTCCAAAGGAGCAGAGGGGTTCAGCCTTCTTGGAAAAGACTGACACCTAGCTAGCTCACTCCAGTTACTTCTTTCAAACGTTATACAAGTTTAATTGGGTTTGAGAAAGGTTCTAACTACCAAAGTTATCTTGCCCTTGCTGCCCACGAGAGCAGGCAACCCACACAAATCTCAGTCCCTTTCGATCATGGTTAGCCACAATCAAGAGTAAGAACTCCAGGTTTGCCAGGAGTGTTTTAGGACCAAGGTTGGTGCAGCTGCGAGCTCTCACGTAGCATCAAGTGCAGAGTCTCTAAAGAGACAGCATTTCTTCAAACATCAAACAGTCCCAAAACAACTTCTCAGCCTCTACTGATTGACCCAAACGTAGCAAGTCTTTGCTGAAACAATTCACTCAAAGCCAGACCTAAAGGCTTTACTGTAGATATCACTACATCAAACCCCTTTCTGTTTTTAAGTGGATTTGTTAGGCATAACAAGTATGTTGGAGATTATGAAGTTGTACAGTAAATACGGCCTTTTGTCCATCTAGTTGTCTAACAGTTTTATGCAAAAAACCCCCAGCATACATTTCAAAGCTAGTAAAGCTATTACAACAAAGAGAATTATAAAAATCACAAAAGCAAGGGGCTGGATAGGTGGCTCAGAGGTTAAGAGCACTGGCTGTTCTTCCCAAGGTCCTGAGTTCAATTCCCAGCAACCACATGGTGGCTCACAGCCATCTACATTGAGATCTGCCCGGGCATATATGTAGAGCAAATACTGTATACATAATAAATAAATAAATAAATGTTAAAAAAACTTAAAAAAAATCACAAAAACAGCAAACATCAAAATGTTTCATGGGATTTAATGAAGCTATGACATCTGCAAGACGTTCTGTAGCCATCAGACAGCTTCTTACTGCAAATCACAAACCATTTGAGAAGAATTAGGATGACCCAACAAATGCATTTTAACTTTTTCCCAGTGATATTTTCTGTGGTTGAAACTTTATGGCACAATACAATAAGAGGTGACATTCCAATCACATTTCAATTTCACTTGTTCTCTCTATAATTCTAACTGACCTCCAATGAGCATTACAGCTTGTCTCAACTCAGCTACTTCATCAACTCTTTCCCTGTCTGTCTCAATTGTTGAGCCCAAAGTTCACGAGAGTGCATGTGCCAGTCTTTAGCAAGTTCAGCAGCTCAAACTTCTTTATGAAGAGTCACTCCAGCTGTGGCAGCAGTAATGTGATGGAATGATCCCCAGGACCACAGCAGTCATCGATCCCACCATCCTATGCGTTCTTCTCAATACTCTCTCAGCCAGCTTCTGCACCAGCATCATCACTGGTGTCTGGCCATGGTCTCGACAGCCTCCCTGGTGTCCAGACTGCTGGCCTTGCTCTGAGAATATGTAAACTTTCAAAAGCGACACTTAAAGACCTAACGCAGGTGTGACGGGTACAGCGAGTGACGCTGTGGTTATTAGGATGCCATTGCTCAGGTCCCCTCAGTAACAGATAAGGTGACAGCACACAAGCCATCCAGGTGTGACTTTGATCTAAATTAAAGGACAAATGAAATTGAGCATTATTAAAGTTTAGCCTTCCATTCCATGCTTCAAGTGGGTGAAAAGCACTTGCCAATTTCTACAAATTTGTCTGAATAGAATTGCCAAATTGTAATAGAGGGCTTGACATTCCAACTCCACGCCACCCAATAGCGTCTCTTAAAGCAGAGACAAGTTCCACAGTCTTATTTGAATTGGGCCATTGCCGTTTTAATTCTGAGTAAGAATATGGTCCTTGAGGGGAGCCATAAGGGCTCCAAATCAATGACTTCTCCTTAGTAGGTATTAACAAGCACCCGAGGATCCTCACCTGTACATTGCTGCCAATGTCCAATCAGATTCCTTGTTAGTAATCCACAATTTGCAAGATGGTAAATTTATGGAACTAGTAGCATTAATCTTTTGTCCCTGAAATCCAAATGCAGGAAGCATAAGAAATTTTCTATAAGAATTCTGGGCAGTACTATGACCAATTCTAGATAACCAAATTTGAGAAGTTCTATTTAAAGAATAAATTCCATTACCCATACAAATAGGAATTTCTTTTATTTTGACAATATAATTTACAATTTCCTTAAGCTCCTCTGCAGGTTGAACAGGTCCACAATGGTCACAAGGACCAAGTAGCCAAGAAGATTCATTGATCATCACAGGAATATCCATGTCTTCTCAACTTACTCCTATGTTAATTGAAGGATTAGGAATATAAACCCAATAAGTATGAGTTGTCTCTGTTGCCTGTACAGTTACTTCAGATGGCATGGCAAGAAGCAAGGTTGTAGTGTTGAGAGGCTTTCCAGACCATCGAACAGTTTTTTCTCTTTCATCAGCCAATTTCTTAAGCTGTCCACATGTGGGAGGATCAGCTGTCTGCTTTGAAATCTTTTTTTTCCCTCCCTAAAGCCATGCTATTAATGTCAGCAGCCAAGGCTTCCACAAGACCTCTGTTGCTCATGTCAAATTTTAATTAGTTTTGATGGAATCTACAGTTTTCCTTCTCCTATAGAAGCAAAAGTATAGCCTTGACCCCATATATACCTTCCCTGTATTCCATTCTGATATTAAGACATCCTTGTACTGCACAGGTTGATTTAACTCAGCAGTTTTTTTTTCTATAATCCAATGCCTTTCAGCAGCAGCTGTTCCAGTTGCATTCACATTGAAAAAAATTAAAGTTAGTAAGACATTGTTCAGTCTATCTCTGGGGGCCCTTAGCTTTCCCCTGTTTTGTTTTAAAAGCATTTCTTTTAATATATGATTAGATCTTTTTACAATTGCTTGTCCTGCAGGATTATGAGGAATACCTGTAACATGTTCTATGTTATATTATGTAAAAATTGTTTCATTTTACTAGAAACATAAGCAGGTTTTTTTTTTTTTAAAGAAAAGAAACATAATCAGTTTTGGTTTGTAGCAGTATCCCCACAATAGACATTGTTTCTAATAAATATGTAATTACAGAATCTGCCCTTTCAGAGCTTAAGGTAGCTGCCCAATGAAACCCTGAATAAGTATCAATAGTACCCTGTACATATTTTAGCTTTCTAAATTCTATTAAATGAAATACATCCACTTGCTAAATTTCATTTCTATGTTCACCTTTAGGATTACTGCCTGCAGGTAAAGGTATTTGATTATATAAGGAACAATTAGGAAAATGTTTTAATAATTTCTTTAGCTTGTTATCCTGTCACAGAGAGCTTTTTCTTTAAACCTTTACTATTAATGTGATGTGTTTCATGAAATTTTGATGCTTTTAACACATTTCCTATTAATAATTGATCTATTTCATCATTACCTTGTGTCAGTAGTCCTGGCAATCCAGTATGAGAGAAAATCTGAGTTATATACAATGGGTAATTTCTGTCTGTAATTGCCTGTTGTAATTGCATAAATGATAAGGTTAATTTTGAGTTATCAGGAACAAGTTCAGCAGTTTCTATATGTAAAACAACTCCTTCTGCATATTGAGATTCAGTAATTATATTGAGAGCTTCAGGAAAATCTAATAATTCCATAATAATTGCATACAGTTCTGATTTTTGAAGAGAAGAATAGGGGCTTTGAGCTACTTTACCTATGTTTCCTGATTTATAACCTGTCATTCCTAATTTATTTGAAATGATGCTTGTGCCTGTAATTTTTCTTTTGTTAAGTTCTGTCCATACAGGCTTATGGTTTAGCCATTTGAAAGGCAGGGCTGTTGGTATATTACTAGCAGTGGCCCCTAGTCTAAATTTGGAAAGCCAATTCCTGCTTTATCCTGCTTATGGACAACCTGTATTGTCTGTAATCTTCCTTGGTAATTTTTTCCAATACCTTTTCCAGATATATAACCCACTTTTAACATCATTTTATGAGATGTTTCTGAAATTGGAAGAATATTAATTTGAGTTCCCCATTGTTCTAATAAATCCCTTCCACATAGATTTATGTCAGCCACATATGATTTTAACTTTCTTATTTGGCCTTCTGGCTGTACATTTAATCTAATCAACACTCTTTCACTTGAGATAGTGTTCCAGTACCTATAAGCTGAGTAGAGACTTCTTGCAAAGATCAATTTTGATTCCAAGATTCTTCAGAAATTATACATCAGCCTCCGTGTCCACCAAACCTTCAACTTCAATATCACTTAACATTAACCTTAATTTTGGCCTTTTGTCATTAATAACAGTTTGCCAAAATACTTTTCTCCCAGTACTTCCAAATCCTTCTGTCCTACTTACTGGAGCTGCTTTACATTTGTGATATAGGAGTAATAGTAATTAAGCAACCCTATCACCTGGCTCTAACTGTATGGTTTTCTTGGATGTCTCTTACTGATCTACATTCATTAGCTCAATATCTGCCCTTTTTACATGTATTACACAAGATTTTTATAACTAATACATAAGATTTATGATTAAGCACTTCTCTTTTTTAATGAGAAGGGCTCTGTTAGGTTTAATTCTTGTCTAAACACCTTTTAAAAAATTGTCTTTCCTTTTTTTCAGGAAGTAAGGTTTTTTTTTTTTGTTTTTTGTTTGTTAGTTTTTTAAATACCCTTCCTCTTCTTTTGGAAAATCACCATTTTTATTTTCATAGCTCTCCTCAGCTTTCAGGAAGAAACTTTTTAACTTTTCATACCCTTCCTCTTGTTTTAGAAAGTAACTTTTTTTTGTCTCAAAAGCTTTTCTACTTGTTTATTTAATATTTGAAGTTGTGCAGTAAACTAAACGTCTTCCTTTTCTGGGTCTGTGTCACCTGAAGGAGGAGAGGAAATTCGCCTCCATCCTCCTCACTTGCCTCACTTCCAGTGTCTTCCAAGGTGACCTTATTGATACTCATTGACAGGTTATCCTGGTGTATATTAAGTCTATATGTTTATGACCGTTCATTCTGTAATGGTTCTAAGACATTTGATATCAAAGTACATAAAGACTAAATCTTTATACCAGTCTTAAAGTCCTTAGCCCTTGTTTCCATACCAGCAATTTTAATTGAACATTTGAAGTTGATTGAAACCATAGACAATGCTTTTTAATTAATGCAAAGAGCATAATAATCTCTTTCATGTTCACTCTACTTCCTTTCAATAAACATCAAATATTGAATTAACTGCACATATTTCTGTTCTTGAGATGAGAAATCACTCAGACCTGCTGGCGAATTTCCCATGATCTGTGCTGATGCTGGAGACGAAGTTACCTACTTGTGAGGACAACTTCTTTCACCTTTAGTCCCGGTGAGTCCAGACTCCTCTCCCTTCTGGTCCACGATGTTAGGTGCCAGGTATTGATTGATATTGGTTGTAGGTGGCAGAGTAGAGAGGGAAGCTCACCACGATGCTAAGCCTTCATTTTCCAAAGAAGCAGAGAGGTTCAGCCTTCTTGGAAAAGACTGACACCCAGCTAGCTCACTCCAGTTACTTCTTTCAAACATTACACAAGGTTAATTGGGGCTGGGAAAGGTTCAAACTACCAAAGTTATCTTGCCCTTGCTGCCAGTAAGAGCAGAAACCCCACACAAATCTCAATCTCTTTTGACCCTGGCTGGCCATAATCAAAAGTAAGAACTCCAGTTTTGCCAGGAGTGTCTTAGGACCAAGGTTTGTGCAGCTACAGGCTGGCCACATAGCACCAAGGGCAGATTCTCTAGAAAGACATTTCTTCAAAGTTTAAACAGCCTCAAAACAATTTCTCAGCCTCTGCTGATTGACTCAAGCATAGCAAAGTCTTTGCTGAATCATTTCACTCAAAGCCAGACACAAAGGCCTTACTGTACACATCACTACATACACCAATGTTTCGTTTTAAAATTTTCCCATTTGGGTATGAGCGTACACACACATGCATTGGTGCATGTGTGGTCAAGAGAACAGCTTTTGGGACTTGGTTATGCTCCACTTGTGTTTGTTTCTGTTCTGGGGCTTCCAGGTTAGCTGGTCTGCAAGCTTGCTGAAGGCAGATTCTAAGCCCATGAGCTTCTGGAAGTCTCCTCTCTCTTCTTCCTGTGTTGCTGTAGGGTGGCTGGGATTCCAGATAAGCTATCACATCTGTTTTGTTTTGGTTTAACCTCAGCTCTGGGGAATGTGACTCTGTCAGGCTTCCACTTCAAGAGCTTTTACCTGTGGGGCCATCTCCCTAGCCCTTTTCATCTCTTCTTAAGGTTCAGTAGTTGCGTGGATAAATCACATTTTGTTCACCCACTCATCTGCCCACAGACACTTGGTGATCTGCTGATAGACACCTGAGTGCTCTTACCTTTTGCCTATGGTGAACAATATTACTGTGAACATCTGTGTTCCAGTTCCTGTGTGTGTGTACCTCTGCAGAGATCTACTGGGTAACAGCCAGGAGGGGAATTGCTGAGCCATCTGGTGATCCTGTGTGTGACTTCTTAAGGAGCCACCAACTCATTTTTCACAGTGGCTGCCCCATTTCATAATCCCACCAGCAATCTAGAGCGCTTACCGAGTTCTTGCCAACTTATTCTCCAATTTATTTATTTCAGCCATCCTTACAGCTGTGAACTGGGATCTCATGGTGACTTTCATAGGCATCCTGCCTGTAAAGAACATGTCCACAGGGTGCTGGAGAGATGGCTCAGTGGTTGGAAGCACTGGCTGCTCTTCCCGTGGTCCTTAGTTCAATTCCCAGCAACCACATGGTGACTCACTACTGTCTATAATTGTAGTCCCATGGTATCTGATGACCCCTTCTGGTGTGCCGACAAAACATCCATACACAGAAAAAACAAATAAGTCCATTGCACGGCTGCCCGTCAATTCATTACTGACTTTTCCTTATTTTTATCTATGTGTGTGTGTGTGTTTGAGTGTGTGTGTGTGGTGTGTGAATGTGTATGTGTATGTATGTTATTGAATGTGAGTGGATGCATGTGTGTATATGAGTACCCATGCACATGTGTGTGCTTGCTCATGCATGTGGAGGCCCAAGGTTGATGCCAGAAATCATCCTCAATCATTCTTCTATCACAGTGTTTCTCAACCTGTGGGTCGCTACCCCTTTGGGGGTCAAATCACCCTTTCACAGGAATCACCTAAGACCATCTGCATATCAGATATTTACATTATGGTTCATAGCAGTAGTATATTTACAGTTATGAAAGCAATGAAAACAACTTTATAGTTGGGGGGGTCACCATAACATGAGGGGCTGTAGTAAAGGGTTGCAGCATTAGGAAGGTTGAGGACCTCTGCTCTATCTTATTCATTGAGGCATGGTGCCTCAATCAAACCCAGAGCTCATCAGTATGAGTAGTATCACTACCTAATTGCTCTGGGGGTCCCTTGTCTCTGCCTTCAGAGGCTGGAATTAGAGATGGGCCACCACAACCACTCAGATGCAATCCACACCCTCTAGTGAGAATTTTGTAATTTTGGTTTCTTTTAAAAACACAGAAATAGGGCTGGAGTGGCTAAGAGCACTGGCTGCTCTCCCAAAGGACCCTGGTTCAAATTCCAGCACTCACATGACAGAAACTGTCTGTAATGGCCTGGCATGGTGGCGCACGCCTTTCATCCCAGCACTCGAGAGACAAAGGCAGGCGGATTTCTGTGAGTTCAAGGCCAGCCTGGTCTACAAAGTGAGTCCAGGACTGCCAGGGCTACACAGAGAAACCCTGTCTCGAAAACTAAAACAAACAAACAAAAAAAGAACATCACAGAAATGTTATAAGAATATGTTTTTGTTTTAATACCAGGTGTGGGACATGGGGCTGACTATGATTTGCCACATGCTCTGGTGGGTGCGTGGTTTTGTCAGCTGAGGCTAGTTTCTGCAAGTATGTGACATTTGGAATTCTGAGGACTTTTCACAGGATATATAAATACTAGAGCTCCGATAGGTGGGTTGCTGGTTGGTGGGATGCTGTTGGTTGTGGTTCTTCCTGCCTCTGCCTCCTCAGCATAGGGATTACAGGCAAATGCTGTAAAGGAGGTTCTGTTCTTGTTTAAATATGGGTGCTAAAGATTGAACTCAGGTCCTTATATCTGTGCAGCAAACATTTTACCCTCTGAGAAATCCATCCAGCACCTCCATATGGTTCATTTGTCTTTGAAACAGGTCTCACTATGTAGCCCTTGCTGGCCTGGAGTCTGCAGCAATCCTCCTGCCTCAGTCTCCTGAATGTTGGGAATCCTGGTGGGTGCCTTCATGGTCAGCTGGAGTCTCGGTCTTGTTTGGGTGGCTTGCTCAGGCATGTGGGGACTCTCTCCTACATGAACTGGCCTGTGTGGAATGTCAATGTCAGTCCCTCCCCCTCCTCCACCAGCTTTCCCCCATGGTCTCCCCTAGAATAATAGCAATGCTGTGAACTGAATTGTTATCCACCTGCAGGTAACCACATGGATGGTCGGGTCCTGGAGCTTGCCTCTGTGCACCATGCCATCTAAATCTGTTTTCTTCAATTGTAAGTACTGGGCCTCTCCACCTCTAAGTGCATGACCTCTCCACGCCTCTTGGCCCCTCAGTCCGTCCACTGTGGGAACTCACCCTGCACATAACTGGAGCTTCTTGTGGCTTCCAGGAGACGACAGCTCCTGTATTCTCCCAGTGAAAGAAAAATGACTACCAGGGGCTCAAAAGATGGTTCAAGGATTACAGGCTCCAGGCCCCGTGGAAACCCTGTCTCAAAAGCACAAGATGGAGGGCTAGTGAGACGGCTCAGTTCCCAAACCTGACCATTTGAGATTGATCCCTGGAGCCTACAAGTTCCAAAGGGAGAGGTGACCGGTGCCGGCTGTCCTATGACTCCTGTACTTGCCCAACGCCACCTCACATAAAAGAAATTTAAACTATTTAATTAGGTGGAGAGCGATTGAGTAAGACCTGATGTCTACCTCTGAATGAACATATGCATACATGCATCTGCACACACATGAACACACATGCATATGCAAAACATAAACAAATTTTATTTTATTTCATATGTACGTGTGTTTTGCCTGCATGTATGACTGCTCACCACATGTGTGCAGTACTACTGGAGACCAGAAGAGGGCATCGGATCCTCCTGGAGCTAGAGTTGCACATGTTTGTGAGCCGCCGCCATGTGGGGGCTGGTGATTAAACGCAGGTCCCCTGGAGGAGAAATCAGCGCTCTCAGCCACTGAGCCATCTTTCCAGTCCCTACATTGAAGTGACAAGGAGATGAAACATGACCATGTGGCAAACTTGTGTATGGATGTCCTGAAGATCAAAATGAAGAGAGGAGTGGTTTTTGCCTTGACCCCTAAGCCTGGCTACTACCTTACTGTGCCCTGGATGCTCCCAGTAAAGCCCAGTGCACTTCATTCCTCCCTCAGCAGGCCGTGGCCTCCAGTTGCTGAGACCCAGCTCAGTGTTTTCCCTTTAGGGGCTCCACCGGCTTCTCTAGGCTGAACCTGGTTCCCTCTTGTTTAGTGAACCGTGGAGTCTACATCTAGAAAGTGAACTAGAACCTCCCAGGCTCCTGTGTGTGTGTGTGTGTGTGTGTGTGTGTGTGTGTGTGTCTGTCTGTCTGTCTCTGTTTTTGTCTTTCTCTCTCTCTGGCTCTGGTTTCCTAAAAGTGTTATTTCCTATATTTAAAAAATTTAAAAATTCTTGCATGCGTGTGGTGTGCATCCATGTGTATGCATGTTTTTATGTGGGTGCAAATGTGTAAGGGTGCACACACATGCATGTGGAGACCAGAGGTTGACATTGGGTGTCTCCCTTAGTTACCCTCCACTTTTTCAGTCTCCTGAACCCCAGAGCTCTCCTGCTAGCCTAGCTAGCCAGGTTTGCCTCTGGGACTCCCACACCTCCACATCGGAGTCCTAGTATTACAGCCAGGCTACCACACCCACTAGCTTTTTGTGTAGGTGCTGGGGGTTTCAACTCAGGTCCTCATGCTCATGTGGCAAGTGCCATATGTGCCGATCCACCCGAACCCTACTTCCTATATTTGCCCCTTTTGGTGAACATTACCATCTAGGACAGAAGACCTGGACCCTGAGACTCCACCACAGGCAGAAGGAGCAGAGATCCAGCCAGGCATTCCCAGTGCCTCTCTGCTCCAAGAGTCTCACTAGGGATTAGGGCTCACAGAGGATCTTCTTCCCGTAGTACTCAGAGACAACTACTGACCACAGATCAAGGGGAAGGCCAGAGCTACAGACTCAACAAGGTGTAGAAGAATGAGGGGTAGATACCCTGGCTGAGCCTCCCTCTGATGTCTCCATGTTTACATAGGCATGTTTACAATGAAGGTTGTAGGAAAAGGTGGCTAGATGGTGACCCCAGGCCTGCCTCCACCCAGCAAAGCCAGCCTTCCATCACACTGCCCCTCAGAAACATCCTCCCACTGCTACTCTGTCAATAGAAACTTCACTCCTTTCTTAATGAAAAGTTTACAATTACTTATTTAGTGTATGTGCATGTGTGCTTGCCATGACACACATATGGAGGTCAAATATCTCCTTCTACCATGGGAATCCAACCAGATCAGCAGGCTTGGTGGAAAGTTCCCTGACTTACCTTGCCACATCAGTGTCCCTTGATTTATTTTTGTTTTTTTTTTTCAAAACTATCCCTGTTGCATTCTGCAACCGGATATTTTTAAATCTGTATGTGTATCGGTCAACAGGTAAGCTGGGCCTCTTCCTTCTGCTGTTAGAGTCAGTGAGACTTAACCCAAGCATTTGTGTTTCTGGGGAAGCAATAAGTATACATCATCTGTCTTCCTCTATCTCTCTTGACTTTTGTGTACGAAAGCGGGTGCACATGTGTGTGTGCCTGCGTGCATTCTATTGTGTGTGTTTGTGTGAGTACACCTGTGCAGACCAGTCAGTGTGCAAGAGGCCAGAGGAGGGCACTGGGTAGACTGTATCACTCTGCCTTATTTCTCAGCTAGGCTGGCAGCCATTAAACCCCAGGGATCATCTTGTTGCCTCTTCACACACACACACACATACACACACACAGACACACAGACACACACCACACACAAATACACATGCATGCACACACACAGGGGCCAGGGTTATAGGTACAGGAGAGACTGTGTCTGGCTTGTAGGTGGATGCTGAGATTTGAACTCAGGTCCTCATGCTTGCACGGCAAGCACCCTTAACCATGGAGGCATCTCTCCACCTTCATCCCTCATCCAGTACACAAAGGGAAAAGTAGGAGCCACACATGGAAGATGGTTTTGTTGATGGAATGAGTCCTGGAGTCAGGAGATATGTCAACCCCAAATCCTCAGAGAAAGTGGAAACACCAACCCAAAGTTATACAAGCTTTCTTTCAAGCTGATTTTCAGGTTGAAAAACTGACCATAGGACAGGTTTCTGCCACTTATACAAAGGGCCACACTCCAGGGGCTAGGCAGCCCAGCAGAGAACAGTGTCTTGCCAGAGTTCCACTCTTGAGATATTCTCAGGCTGGGGAAGGAGCAACAGGCATGATTCATCCAGAGTCCAGGAGGAGGACAGGATAGATCAAATTCCACATTTGTGGAAGGGGGGAGACAGGTTGGGAGAATTGTGACTGCTGACCAACTGTCATTGTGTTCTGAGGAACAGAGTCCTCAGCCTGGCATCAACAGGCCCTCACTTGGGGTGGTGGTGGATGGGGGCTCTCAGGACCATCAGGTGAGGGGACTGGGTGAGAAGAGATGTAAGAGGGTGACAGGAAGGAGGAAGGGCCAGGAAGGAAGGAAGGAAGGAAGGAAGGAAGGAAGGAAGGAAGGAAGGAAGGAAGGGCCCAGGATGGAGGATCGGAAGCAGGGAGGACAAGAGTTCAGACTCAGATGTCACAGGGACTGAAAATCTGTAGAACAAGGAAAGGTGTTAGGCACCAAGACTCAAAGACAGGACAGAGAAGAGTGGGCACAAGCAGAAGCTTCCTTTTATGGGGACAATGTGTCTCTAATGAGGAAGAATCTTGAGGAATAGGGAGAGGGGACAGGGACAAAGTGAGTGGGCAGGTGGATATCAGCACAGGGGGAAATGGCACAATGGTCTGGCGAAAGGCAGCAGCTGAAAAGGTTTGGGGTGTTTGGGGTTCCATGGGGCAGGATTGAGACAGTCAAAGCTTGAGCTTCACACTGGGGTGGGCTTTCTTCACTTAAAACCATGGGTGGAGGGCAGCCCTCAGCCTCCATCCACCAGCCCAAAGAGGAGGAGGGACTTGTCATCAGATTTTGAGGATGACCTGGCAGAGCTGATGGACCCCGAACCCCAGCTGGTGTGGTCAGTGGAGACGCTGAGTGGGCTCAAGATGAAGCTGCAGAGGCGGCGTGTGTCTACAGTGCAGCCTCCTCACCACCCCAGGTCTTCACCAGGCTGCTGGGTAAGAGACACCTGTACAGATCCCTCCTTAAGCAAAAGAGGGAACTTGTAGTCAACCCCTTCCCTGTGGAAAAGCTGCCCTCACAGCCCAACACTCTAAAACCTGGAGGACTTATGCTCAATCCAATCTCAGGGACATAGGCAGCAGGGGCTCTGGGTAGAGCTGACGCAGATCCATGTGGAGATGAGAGAGCCCGGTGCTCACCAGGCCTCCGTATCTCACCTCTTTCCTACTTTGCTGGGATGGGGGGTCTCACCAACATTAGGGCAACACATCCATGTTCAAAACCTCCTGTGACATCAAATGGGAGCGTTAGCTGTTGAGGCAGCTTGGCTCTTGGCTGTGGATATAACTCAGTGGTGGAGTCCTGTCCAGCATATGCCAGGCCTTGGACTGATCCGAGAACATAAAAGGTGTCTAAGCATGTACACATGCCACTGTATCCTGAGCCTCTCAGTGCCTCCTCCCATGAGGCTCAGGTGGAGTCCCTACTACATGTGTCTTCTCTATCATTTGCTCCCCTGTTTAGTCCTGGTCCCCAACCTGAACCCTCCCCCAGGGAGGTGGCTCTCCTGGTTCTCTCTCCCAAGCTGTTCCTGTTCACACTATAACTCATGTGCTTCATTCACAGAGGATCCCATGGTGAAAAAATTCCTGGCCTGGGACAAGACACTGAAGGTGTCTGACAAGGTGAGGAGATCTGCCCTGAGCTGGGCTCCTGCTCCTGGCCTGCCTGAGGAGAGTCCTCACTGGCCCACTGTCCTCTGTCCCTCAGTGGTTCCACCTGAAGCCACACAGTCTTGGCCCTTGATATCCTGTTAGTGTCCCTCTTCATGGCCTGGCAGCATCTTACAGAGTGATCATAGGAGGTTCCTGCCTCACTGGGGTCCTTGAGACCTGAGCCCAAGGTCACCATCTTACCCTGGGAACTACTTCTTTTCTCCCCACAGTTCACTGGGAACCTTTGTTCCAGTGGGTAAAGACCTCCTTGTCCCTGTTTTCCTAAGCCTTGCCTCCCTCAGAACTGACCCAGAGCCAGCCATGCTGGAGCAGCAACAGTCTCCTCCCCCTTACCTGGCTTATCTGAAAGCAACCTTCCACAGTCCAGTACCCACACTACAGGCACCTAGAACTTCGGGCTCCTCTCTGAGCCTCATGCTCACCTCAGCCTCCCCTTCCTGTGTCCCTCCATCATCCCTCCTCTTCAGGGTGTGACCTCTCCCTTCTTGTCCCCTTTCTCCACCAGTACCTCCTGTCTATGGTCATAGTTTATTTCAGCTGTGCTGGGCTCGTCTCCTGGCAGTATAGGCCAATCCACTTCTTCCTGGCTCTGTGAGTATTTTGCCTCCTCCTGTTGATCACTGTTCCCTGCTCTGGGTATAGGGTCATGAGAAGTAAGCCTCTGACCTTCCATCTCTTGTATACATGCTTTTGTAGCTTTATGAGGGAAAACAAGCTAATGTCCACTTTAAAACTGATCGAGGGACTAGAGAGTTGGCTCAGTTGGTAGAGCACAAATGAAAAGCCAGGTGTAATAACACGTGGTTGTCATCCTAGTGCTGGGGAAAGAGATAACTTGCTCATTAATCAGCTTAGATTCATTGGCAAGACATGTGTCCCGAGGAGAGGCTCTGTGTCAAAACACAAGGTAGATGGTTCTAGAAATCAATATTGATTCCACTTCTGGCCTCCACACATACCCACATACACAAACATTTACTTATACTCCCACATGCACACACACACACACACACACACACACACACACACACACAAACTAAACAAGAGGCAGGAAATGTGGCTCAGCAGTTAGAAGCACTGGTTGCTTTTCTAGAGGGCTTGGATTCGATTCCCAGCATTGAGATGGCACCCACAACGATCTGTAAGTATAGTCCCAAGGGCTCTGACACCCTCTTCTGGCCTCCTTGGACACTTGGCATGCACACGGTGCACAGACATGCATGAAGGGAAAATGCTCACGCGCAGAAAAGGTAATAACATAACAAAATGACGCAACAGGAAACTGAAAGGCTGGAGATTTGAGGTTCAAAGGGGACAGTGAAGCAGATTCTCTCTTTTGAGTAAAAAGTTTGTTAGAAGACTTATTAACTCTACAGGCAGGCAGATGGAGGTGTTGCCAGAGTGGGGGTGGGAACTGAGGATTTCAGGATGTGGGAGTGGCTAAGGCGGCTTCTGCTTCTTTGTTGTTATCATCGTCATCGTCATCATCTTCTTCATCATCTTCTTTGTCTTATCCTTTGTTGTGGTCTTCATCTTCTTGGTCTTTGTCATCGTCTTCTTCTTCATTTTCTTCCTTCTCCTCACACTCTTTCTCCTTCTGAAGTTGCTTCTTAGGTCTTACAAGATCCTCCAGTCAGGCCATCTCTGATTCCACAGAAAGGCAGGTAGGCAGGGCAGACTGAAGAAGGGGTGCGTTCCCACCAGTAGGGGGCCGTAAACTCACCTGGAGAACTGAGAACTCTGGGTAATTGAAAGCTAGAGACTCAAGACAGGTTCTTGGAGGACAGCTTGGGAAGAGGGCTGCATTCTGATGTCTGCAGAGCCCTCCTGAGAGGAGAGGAAAATGGAGTTGACAACCCTGTCCCCAAGCACTGGGGTGCAGTACTTTCTTTATCGTCTTCCTCTGCACTTAGTACCCCACACATCACGCATCCTCTGCACTTAGTACCCCACACATCACGCATCCTCTCTCCTGGATCCCGTGGCTAGTAGTCATGTCTGGCTTCCTGACCCAGCACCTGCCCCATGCAGAATGCTCCCTGCTGGTTTTCCTTGCCCTGCAATCCCAAGTCCAGTGGGTCTGCAATGGGTCTGCAGCGGTCTGGGAGGCAACTCCCTCCTAGGCTTCCAGAGGATCCCATCAGGGATCGATCACTCTCCTTGCTGAGACCGGAATGGCCACTGTGAACTCCTCCCTCTGTCCAATCTGGCTCACCCACCAACCTAACACTCACTCCCTTCTTGTCTGGCTCCTTCCCCATGCCCCGTCCAAAATTCTAAATTGTGTTTTCTGTACAAGTGTCTCATATTTGTGGGCCTGAAGACAGCCAACTCTCTCAAGAGTCAGTTCAATCTGCAAAACCAATCATTGTGAGGTGGCACCTCCAGTAGCCCAGCTGCCCAGGAGGCTGAGGTGGACATCCTGGACTCAGGCATTTGGGAGCAACCCGGGCAATATATTAGGACATTTTAAATCAAACAACAAATGGGCAAAATCCCCTTGGCTGCTTTTTTTTTTTGATCTGGCTTTTGCCTCCAACAGTATTGTAATATAATTGCCATTATATTTAGGATTATAGTGTCTGGTCTTACTTTCTCCATTTCCTGAGTGCACACCTGTTGAAGGCAGGGTCTTGTGAAATATCCAGTCACTCTTGGGACACTTTTATTCTGTTTATTTTGGGAGTGGTTTGGTAAGTCAATGAAGTTATCAGTATTGCATTTTACTTTATCTATCACTTTCATTTGTTCATGAATTCATTCATTTATTCACTGATACATTCAATAAACCCTACAAAATATATTGTATATACCAGGGAACACAAAGCAATGGAAGGAGAGAACTCAGAAGTGTTGATTGAATTGACGTCCCATAAAAACCAAGACCCCTGTCAGCCACTGAGAGGAGAGGATGAGTGGGGAAGGAAGCCAGGGTCAGTCCCAATCCTTCCGTGCTGAGCCTGAGCTGACACCAGTGTGTGCACACTGTACAAGTCCAGGGAAGAGGGAAAGGATGAAGAAGGGATCTCTGGGGTCATCTCATGGCAAGGGTGGCAAGGAAGACATTGGGCTCTGTGGATGTTTGTCTTTGTCAGCTCCACGTGACAGGTGCCTTCAAATGGCCTCTGTCCACAGTGGGCTGGTCCCCCATCATTCTGGGCAGGACTGATACCATCCCATGATGTACCCCCAAGCCCAGCCTCACTTTTGGCTCCTCGTTGGTAAAGAAACATATAACACTCTGATTTGTTCCCCAGGTACCTGGCCAATGACATGGAGGAGGACAACCAGGCCCCTAAACAAGACATTTTTTACTTCCTTTATTGGAAGAGATATGCCCAGCACCCCATGTTCCACAAACTGCGGTTCAAGTTCATTCAGTCCATGGGCTGGAGGATCTGGGTGTCCCGGGAGGAGTGTGAAGAGGTAGGTGTGGGGCCTGTGGGGTGCAGAGGAACAGGCTGGACAGACAGATGTGGGTCCCCCATTCTTCAGGAGTCACTGACCACCAGTATATGAGGATGAGGGAAGCAGAGGTGGGGGGGCAGATGAGAGTCAGGGTTTGTACTGCCATAGTATGATGGAATGTGACAGAATGACTTCTGGGAATAGCTACAGTGAGACAGCTCGACTTTATTTGGGATGAACAAGTATTATATAGATCTTTGGGGAGTGGGTAGCTTTCCTGGAGTTGGTGTACATTATTGGCTGGGGCTGAAGGTGCTGGGTATAATGCATTTACATGAAGAGGCATTCCAGAATTCTCAGGTACTTGCCCAGCAGGTTCTTACTGGGAGAAGGTTGAGCCTGCAATTTGAGCATGGACTATGTGAGGCCATGGGCTATGTGAGGCCAAGGACTATGTGAGGCCATGGACTATGTGAGGACATGGACTATGTCAGATCATGGACTATGTGAGGCCATGGGCTATGTGA
>CAJQZJ010032807.1:3565401-3586743 GCA_907164525.1 Lophiomys imhausi
ACTATGTGAGGTCATGGACTATGTGAGGACATGGACTATGTGAGGACTTGGACTATGTTAGGACATGGACTATGTGAGGACATGGAGCCTGTGAGCACATGGACTTGTGAGGTTATGGACTATGTGAGTACATGGACTATGTGAGTTAATGGACTATGTGAGGACATGGACTCTGTGAGGTCATGGACTATATGAGGTCATGGACTATGTGAGGACATAGACTATGTGAGGCCCTGGACTACATGAACTCATGGACTATGTTAGGTCATGGACTATGTGAGGACATGGAGTTTGTGACCTTCTAAGGGTAGAGGATGTGGGTGTCATGCTTAGAGATCCTCTTGAGACAAGGTCAGGCAGAGAAGAGGAAGCCCCTCTGAGAATTGGAGTCCTCCTTTTTGCAACAAGCTCAGAGAGCTATCAGGACATGGTGGACTGTGTCTGTAACAGCAGGTCTTCTAACAGATATAGAGGAATGTGGTTGACAGGATTCGGGAATGGAACAGTTGGAAAGCATGTCTGGATGATCAGAGTCTTCCAGGAGTGCCAGCAACTATTCACATAGTTGTTTTGTTTGTTTTTTGTTTGTTTCCAGATTCAGGCTTACAACCCAGTGCTCTGTGTGTGGGCACGAGATCGCACCAGCCTTACTTAGAAGCCTAGTGCCATCAAGGACTGAGGCCCTTGGCCTGAGGTAGGTATATCCTTGGCGTCTTTTAAAGTGCATACGTCTGTCTGTGTTAGGAAAGGCATAGGACCCTCCTCACACACACTTGACACACCTACATCGACCTCCATACTGTGACAAAGCTGGGCCACAGCTCGACCCTCCTCATCCCTGCATACACAGAGATGAAAGCAGGGAGGCACAACTTCGGGGAGATGGGTTATGCACCTGGAGGCCAGTCAGCTGACCTTGGAAGTGGACATTTTGTCACAAAGCCTTGAACTGGGTAGAAATCCTTCTATTTCAAGCAACTGGGTCCAAATGCATTTGAGGAAATATAGGTTACTGTGCACTGTGCATGTTCTGCTGCTCTACAATCTTGCTTCTGCATAATTTGCATTTTTTTCATGTTTTCTTTGTATATGTGTGGTGTGCATATGTGTGTATGTATTTGTGTTCTCATGATTGTGGATATGTGCTGTGTACATCTGTGTGTGTGTGCACAAGGGCACATGGGGGGGGCAGTAGTTAATGCTGAATGTCTTCCTTTGATGGCCGTGTACTTTATTTGCTGTGGTACAGTGTGTTGTTGAACCCAGAGCTCAACAGTGGCAGCTGGTCTAGTTAGTCTGTGTTTTCCAGGGACCTCTGTCTGTGTGTCCTGTGTTGTCAGGATTGCAGGTAGGCTTCCAGGCCTTTGGCTTTATGTGGGTTCTGGGGATCCAAACCCCAGTCCCCATACTTGTGCAACAAGTTCATTCCAGAGCCATCTCCCCAGCCACCAATTACAGCTTTGCACTCAAGTTTGTCCTCAGGGTGTCAGGATCACCTGTGTTAGTCACTTTTAGGACCCTCTGGTCATACTTTGTGGAAGAGCTTAAGAGAAGGCTTATTTTATCCCATGGTTTCAGATCACCATGATGGTTGAGGCATGCCCCGGTGGCTCTGTCCCATGGTGTTGGGCTGCTCATCCAAGAGCTGACCAGAGTCCAGCAAGAGACTGGACCCACAATTGGTATAACCTTCAGAGGCCCCCGGAATAGAGAGAAAGATCAGGCAATAAAGTTCCTGCCTTGCGAACAGGAGGACCCAATGCCCAGAACCCATGCAAAAAAACCAGTCTGCCACAGTGGCATGTGCTTCCAATCCCAGCCCTGGGGAAGAGGAGACAGGCAGATCCCTGGGCATGGCTAGATAACCAGCTTAGATGAACTGGTTAGGGCCAGGATGGTGAGAGACAGTCTCAAAAAATCAGGCCGGGTTGAGAGAGATGGCTCAGTAGTTAAGAGCACCAGCTGCTCTTCCAGAGGACCGAGGTTTGATTCCCACCACCTACATGGTGGCTCACAACCATTTGTAACTCCAGCTCTAGAGGATCTAACATCCTCTTATGGTCTCTTAGGGCACTGCATGAACATGGTGCACAAATAAACATGCACATATACATAATATACAAAATAAGCACACCTATTTAAAAAAAGTGAATGGCACCTGAGGACCCCTGACCTACACATGTGCACGCACACACACACACACACACACACACACACACACACACACACACACGTATGCACGCACGCATGCATGCACACACTCATGCACCCCACACACACAAACAGATACACAAAGTAACTCAAGGGCCAGCAGAATAGTTCAGCAGGTAAAGGCACTTGCTGCCATGTAAATTCAGTTCCTGAGACCGTATGTTGGAAGGAAAGAACCAAATCCCACACATTGTCCTTTTACCTCCAGACAGGCCTGCTGTGGCACACACCTGTCCCCAATAAATAAATGGCAATAAAGTGTAAAACACATGATGGAAGAGGACCAAAGTATGAATTAGTCCCAGTCCATATCTGTCCTACACACAGTCTCCTCTGGTCCTTGCTGTCTAGCAGGTGCTGGGTCCACATCAGGGAGCTTAGGCAATTCTGGGGTTCTAGATCAACTAGTCTGAAAATCAGACTTGAAAATGATGCTTCAGGTTTAGGGATTAAAAATATCAATGAGGGCCGGGCGTGGTGGCTCACGCCTTTAATCCCAGCACTTGGGAGGCAGAGGCAGGCGGATCTTTGTGAGTTCGAGGCCAGCCTGGTCTACAAAGCAAGTCCAGGACAGCCAGGGCTGTTACACAGAGAAACCCTGTCTCGAAAAACCAAAAAAAAAAAAAATATCAATGAGGGGGACTGATATGTGGGGGCTTCCCTCACCCGAGGAGAAGGATAGGAGGGAGAGGGGGTAGAGGGTGGGAGGATGGGACTGGGAGGGGAGGAGCAAGGGGACTGTGATGGATATGTAACTTGAATTAATAAATATTTTAAAAAGAGAGAATCAAGGGTTGGACTAGAGAGGTGGCTCACTGGTTAAGAACTCTGACTGCCCTTCCAAAGAACCTGGGTTCAAATCCCAGCACCCACATGGCAGTTTAAAACTGTCTTTGCTGGGTGTGGTTGTACACACCTTTAATCTCAGCACTTGGGAGGCAGAGGCAAGTGGATCTCTGTGAGTTCAAGACTAGCTTGGTCTACGGATTGAGTTCAAGACAGTCAGGGATCTGGGAAACACAGAGTAACCCTGTCTGGAAAAACCAAAACCAAACCAAAACAAAAAACAAAGGTCAGCTAGTTGTGGTTGGAAAGCCATAACTCCAGGCAGAGCTGGGCGGGGGGCACTAAATGTTCAAGGCCCATCTGAGTGGAAAAGTATGTTCCAGGCCAGCCAGGGCTACATAGGAATCCCTGTCTCAAAGCAACAGCTGGGGTCAGAGAGAGCTCAGTTGACAAGAGTATTCTTGCAGAGGACCCAATGGCTCACAATGGCTTATAACTCCAGCTCCAGAAATCTGGTGCCCTCTTCTGTCCTCCTCTGGCATTCCATCCACATAGGCACACCCCCCCCTTAAAAAATCTCCCCAACAATGACAACAATTAAGATTTAAGGGTCACAAGCCCACATTAGCTTTGAAGTAGAGCACTTTCCCACACACAGGAACCTCGGGGTCAGACTCCAGCACCACAGAACAGGCAGACAAAAGAAAAAGGGATTAGAGATAAGTTAGCACTTGTCAGGGCTCTAACCTCTAGTTAGGAATGACTTTGAATATAACTCTTATTCATGCTTAGAGAACTACATGTATGAAGACTGATATGGCTTCCCTCTTCCTTCCAGATCCCTGTACCTGAGGGAGACATTCTATGCCAACATTAAGGACTGCCAGGGGAAAGGAGAGAGGTCTACCTTCCACAGGAAACCTAGAGGAGCCCATGCTTTTAGGAGTGGGATGGGGTCCCCACACTGTGCTCCTGGGAACTGGGACACTTGTAGGAGGCTCGGGAGGGGCGATAAGGAATCAGGATTCCTCTAGGGTCCATTCTTTTCGGAGGCACCATCTAAATGTTATCCCAAATGTCCTCAGTTCCCATCTATCTCCCCTAGGTAGCAGCTGAGGGCCCCGTGGTGGTTTCCAATAGTTGGCCTCCACTGCTCTCCTGAGGAGACACCTCAGGGCTCAGATATAGAGGGGACCAACTTCAAAATATAGTATTTGAGCCATATATTTGTAATAGAAAATTTTAATGTATTTCATATCTTTTATTGGACCATAAATGTTTATCATAGAGTTATTTATTGAGTAGTTTTGAAATATTGTGGATTTGAAAACATGCAGTTCTCATAGTTTTGTGATGGATGCTATGTTATAATTGTCATATATGTAAATATTTTCACTCAAGGGGAGATTTGGGGGTTTTATCTATTTGTTTTTGTTTTGAAACAGAGCCTCACTATGTAGCCCTGCCTGGCCTCCAACTTGCTTCATGGAGCAGGTTTGCCTCAGACTCACAGAGAGCCACTTGCCTCTGCTTTCTGAGTGCTGGGATTAAGGGTGTGTGCCACCATGCCTGGAAGGTTTAAAAAAAAATGTTATAACCAACCACATATAGCTTCTACTTATAGATACTTGTTGCACATATAAATTCTTACTTGAAGTTTACTCTTTATTACTGAGTTGTGAACAAGTAATAATGATTTAACTTCCTTTGATTTAAAGATAATGTATTTTGAAAGGGCAAATGTTTTTAATAAATATTCTTTTGTCAATAGCCTACCCTCATCTCTTTGTAAGTCTGTGTTTATTTATTTATTCATTTTCTTTTCTTTCTTTTTTCTTTTATGCATATGGCTGTTTTGCCTCCATGGATGCTTGTGCAACAGATACATGCATTCTCCACATAGGCCAGGAGAAGGCGTTGGATCTCCTCAGACCAGAGTTACAGACAGTTGTGAGCCACCATGTGGATGCTGGGACATAAATCCAAGTCCTCTGGAAGAGCAGGCAGTGCTCTTAATAGCTGAGCACCACTCTAGTCCCTTATTTATTTATTTTAACCATATCTTCTTCATTGTTTTCTCATATATGTTTTTAATTTTTACATGTGTGTGCATGCATGTGTGTGATATGCATGCACATGCCTCTGCACACATGTGAAGGTCAGAGGACAATTTTTAGAGGTCCCAGGAGTTGGTTTCTTCCTGCCATGTGAGTCCTGGGGATTGAACTCAGGTTGTCAGGCTTGATGGCAAATGCCTTTAACCCATTGAGTCTTCCCATGTTTTATGTTTTATGGGTTTTTTTAAAGAAACCATGCAGGATTTCCTGTAGAGGAATGCACTAAAGATGGACTGTCTCCTAGTCTCAAGGACTCTGATCATTTTAATCTGAATTGTTGACTGCTCAATGTTGTTTAACAGAATTCTACTCATTGGACCATTTTTTTTTAACTCTTAAAAAAGAATCCTGAGGTTACTTATTTATTTAATTCTTTCTCTCTATTCTTTTTGAGATGGAGGCCTCATATATTCTAAGCTGGCCTCAAATGGGATATGTAACTGAGAGGGACCTTGAACTTCTGATCCTTCTGCCCTGCCCCTGGTGTACTGACCTTGCAGGTGTATGTTGTCATGCTCAGTATCTGCTACATTAAACATGGAACCCAGGGCTTTGTGAATGCTAGGAAAACACTCTACCAACTAGATCACATCCTAAATCCATGAAATAGAATTATTTTTCATGTAGAAAAGTACTGTGGGCTGTAGTCAGTTAATATCTCCCAGCAAATTTTGAAAATTAATAAGCCTCTGTAATTGATCTCCACTGATTTGTACTTTCTGTGGTCAAATTTTCTACAGACCTACCTTATATCCTAGATAATTGATAGACTCTCCTCTTTGATTTTTTTCAGAAGCAATTTGTAATCTCCAAGAAGGAAAAATTCTCTTTACTTTCCTAATGTATCTGCATCTGAATCAGCCAGTAAGATGTCAGATAAATTTTAGATTGAGGAAACTGTTTATAATGGCTCTTGTACAAAATATTGATTCAAGGTGGAGCTGTTTAACATTCCTTGTGGAAGAACTTTCCACTGATACCTTCTAACACATTGAACATTATTATAAGTGGGCACTGGGAAGGAAATTTTTTCTTTATCCTGCTGAAAGGTACAGTAAAAAAGCAGTCTTTTAAATCAATCATGATAATAGACCATCCCTTCGGTAATAAAGAAGGCAAGAAAATCCCAGGATGTAAAGAGCCCATTGACTGAATCACCATATTTATGGCTCTTAAATCTGTTAACATTTTCCATTTCCCTGAGTTCTTTTTAATGACAAATATAGGAGAATTCCAAGGATTGATCAATTTTTCAGTATGTTGAATATGTAGCTGACCCTGTGCCAGCTGTCCTAGTGCCTGTAATTTTATGATGTCAAAGGCCATTGTTCAACCCACACGGTTTGTCAGTTAACCATTTTAAAGGTACAGAGGTTGGTATCTTTGAAAGACCAATACCAGTAGGATTTTCTGAAGTAGGTGGAGACAGGAGGCTCATGAGTTTCAGAACATCCAGGGCTACACATTTTAAGAGAAACCCTGTCTCAACTCCAGTCCCCCCCCCGAAAAGTGTAAAAATAGCTCCTGCTTTGTTTGTGGGATATGGTGAGGCACTCCTTTAATCTCAGCACTCAGGAGGCAGAGGCAGAGGCAGGTGGATCTCTGTGAGTTCGAGGACAGCCTGGTCTACAGAGGGAGTTCCAGGAAAGCCAAGGCTACACAGAGAGAACCTGAATAAACAAACAAAAACAAAAAGACCAACAGCTGTTATAACCTGCTTATGTGCAACCTGAATGGTCTTTGATTGTTCTTAATCTTTTTCTCAGAAGCATTCTTTATTTTGTATTTTTGTTTCTGAGATTGGAGAAATGTCAATCTCTGTTTTCCATTGCTGCAACAAATCACATCCCTATAAATTCATGGCTCAGCTGGGTGGTGGTGGCGCATGCCTTTAATCCCAGCACTTGGGAGGCACAGGTAGGCGGATCTTTGCGAGTTCGAGGCCAGCCTGGTCTACAAAGCGAGTCCAGGACAGCCAGAGCTGTTAAACAGAGAAACCCTGTCTCGAAAAAAAAAATAATAAATTCATGGCTCTATTATACACATGTGACTTTAATTTTCCTAGTTGTCCTTCTGGCCCTACACACTCGACCCATCTTGCACTTTTGTTTTACCTGAGATCAAGTTCCAACCCCTATAAACTGAATAGTTACCTCCTGAAGAAGCCAATCTGGATGCCAAGATTTTGGTGAAATTATTGTTACACCTGCTCCTGTGTCTACTAAACCATCAATTTCAATGCTGTTTATTTGTATTTTCAAATTAGGTCTCTGATCATTTATAGGAGTTTGCCAAAATACTTGGGGGTTTATTTATTTTATTTTTTTATCTTTCCGGAATTTTTTGTTTCATAGACTGAAACTCTTCTGTCCTTGATTACATCCAGAGCAGTGATGTTTTTTAGCAACAGGCATTAAATCTTTTAATTGCTCTGTGGAGGAGTTTCTCTGACACTGATAGGTAATGAATGAATCAAATTTTATATTGGGGCCTGCAGGAGGTCCCCAGTTCATTTCCTGACGGGAAAGGGTTCCCTTACCTGTCCCCTTGTTGATCTATATTCATTAATCCCATGCTAGCTTTTGCCACATACTTCTGCCCACTCCAGAAGGTTGGGGCCTTCTTTTTGGATTATCTCTAGAAAAAAAAAAATGTTTCTCGGAACTCCTTGCCTACAATTCCTTATTATCTTGCATACCACAATTAAAACATCTGACATTTTGAATTTTCTTAAAGCTTTTAAGAAATTACTTCTCCTATCAGAGTAGCATCATAAACATGAGATTCAATATCGATTGTATTTCTAATCCAGTCATGTGGGTGCTAATCTTGCCTTTAAAGGCCTAGCCACCCCTCTGCATTCTGAATTAGCACTTTCAAAAGCTGATTCGATTAATATTTGTCTGATTTCTGAATCTGATATTGTTCTATTTACAGCTGAAGTCAATCTTTGCAAAAAAAAAAATCAGTGAAGGCTTCTTTTGGGTCTTGTATAATTTTAGTAAATGACTCAGACCTTTTTCCTGATTCTTCAAACTTGTCCCAAGCATTTAAAGCTTCTAAATGACATAGCACCAAGGTGTGATCATCAAATTCAAGCTGCCTTTGTAACTCAGCATATTGACCTTCACCTAGCAACTGATCTTGGAAAATATTAACTCCTCTAGCCTTATGTTGTTGTCCTATGGCCCTAGCTTCCTCATTCCACCATGTTTGTCATTATAATGGAGGACCAGTTTCCAATATTACTGTTGCCAAATCTTTCCAGTCTTGGGGGATAATTCTGTTCCGAGTTGCTCATAAATTTAATATCTGCTTCATGTAGGGTGAATACATACCATATTAAACAATTGCTTCCTTAAATCTCCTCAAATCTAATATTTTGGTAGGATTTCATTTAATTTCTTTATAACGTTGGGGATGTTATTGTCAGTAATTCTTGTGTAGTAACTCGATAAACTAAGGTTGGTTTTTCTAACAACCTTGGGCCACCCCTCTTCAATTTCATCATGTTGTGGCATGGGTAGGTTCTTGTCTAAATTCCCCTGTGTCTGAGTATTTTTCTTATTTTCTTGTATAAGTTTTTCTAAGGATCGTATCTTATCAATCCATTTTTCATGTATGGCACAATTATCAAACCACTTTTCATATTTGGCACAAAAAGCACTATGAATATTAAGGATAAAATATAAATTATGAGACTGATAGTAATTATATTTGGTATTATGTCAATATCAGGTCATTTATCTTTTCATTTTTCTGCTTCTATTTCAAGCTATTTAAAGTAGCACTATACAGGGATCTAGTGTCCTGTATTATGATATTTTCCATTCTTAACATGGGAAAGATTTTTCCTTTTAATATTACTTAACTGTCTCCTTGAGGACTTCCCAGGTGTCTTACCCAATCTGATGACTTCTCATTTGTCCACAGCTGATGTTATTTCTCTGTCTGTGTGGTCATGCCATGTGTTGGAGCACCAAATGTTGTTTTTAACAAGATCTCAGTCATTCTATTTTACCAATAAAGACTCAGGAGCCGGATGCTGGGGTGAAAGCCTGCTAGCTCAGAGAGGCAGAGAAAGCATCCAGCTGATCTACCTCCTCAACCAGTGTCCCAAGAAGGAATCGCCCTCTCCCATGCCATCGAAAAGAACTTCCTTCAAAATGAATGTCCCTTCCTTATACTTCCTGTACATCTCTCTCTGTGTCTTCCTGACTTCCTCTTCCTCTCTATTTTTTTCTTAATCATCAAATGTTCACTTCCTGTCAACTGGTTGTTTGCTCCACCTCTTGACCTATGATTGATTTTAATTAATCCTGTTTACAATATCCAAGCTGAAAGCTCTTGGATTAAAGGTGTGTACTAAGTAAGGTTGAGCCACACCACAACTAAACACAGGTTTTTCCAGACAATAACACAATCTCGGGGTTCACAGTGTTATCAAATATCCTGCAAAAGCAATTAGGTTGGATTGCTTAGGGAAAAGTCCCAGGAATGTTTCCTGCCATGTTCAGGGAGGTAACTACACAGGTTTCCATGTTATTTTTTTGTTGTTGCAGTGATGAACTATCCTGGCAAATAGCAACTTACAGGAGAAAGGGTTGATGTTAGTCCATAATTTCAGGTTACAATTACTGATATAGGGGAAGCCAAAGCATTAGGAACTTCAAATGCCCAGTTACATCACATCCACAGTCAACAGCAGAAAGAAATTGTGTGTACATGCTCAGTTGCTCACTTGTTTATGCTCAGCTGGTTTTTCATTGTTATATTATTGGCATAATGTCATTGTGCACTGTGTAAAATTTGCCCTTGTATTATTCATATGCTGATTTCTCTATCCCACTATATAGTTTCAATCCAAACATGGCATTTTGATGCTTATTCTAAGAATCACTTGTCTCAAATTTGTGTAAACATTGCTCCTCATTCATTCTCTGCTTTGCCAATAAAAGCTCACCAACCAATACTGGGCAAGAAAGAGAACAGGGTGGGACATCCCTCA
Source organism: Lophiomys imhausi (assembly GCA_907164525.1). Lineage (NCBI taxonomy): Eukaryota > Metazoa > Chordata > Mammalia > Rodentia > Muridae > Lophiomys > Lophiomys imhausi. The sequence goes on from CAJQZJ010032807.1 coordinate 3,575,524, forward strand.
TTCCATTGAGGGGGGGGGGAGAAAAGAGAAAGGAAGTGGAGGTTTTGGCCTGAGAAGAGGTCCAGGGAGCATCAGGAGAAAAAAGCTGGAGCAGGAAAGGACATAAATGCTAGTATTTGGGGGATTTTGGCTGTGAAGTAGCCAGTTTATCTTAGAGTATTAGAATAGATTTATAATGCCCAGGTATTGGCTCAAGGCTAATTAAATAAATCTTAGTCTTGTAAGGCTGTAAAAAATAATAAATACCACTACCCTTCCCTAGGAAGGCCTTCTCCTCCATTCATGAGAACCTGACCTCATGACCCCTGGAGACATTCCACAGAACTCGGTCCCCGGGACTATCTAAATTTACATAGCTGACTGGATTGCTCCCACTCCCCTGTCTCCACCTGCGTTATCACCTAGCATTCCCCTTTGTTCCCTTATCCCCATCTGCGGCTATCGCCTAGAGGGCTAAAAGTTACTCCTTTATGTACCCACCTGTTTGCAGCTTGTGTGCTTAAAAATTGCCTGAAAACTGTTTTTGTTCGTTCACTCCTCCCCGAAGGCAGTCGAACCCCAGCGTGTCAGCTTAATAAATGTCTTGCATATTGCAACGAATCTTGGTCTGGTGGTCTCTGGGCATCAGGACCATGGGGGACCCCCAGGGTCCAACAGTCTCTCTATGTCGTTATTGGGGAACTAGCTAGATTAAAGAAAAACTGCCACCATATTGATTTCCAGCACACATTTATACAAATATTCATTTACCTCATATAGTTCACAATGCCCTGCCTAGGGAACGCTGCTGCTCACAAGACAGCCTCCAAATGTTATATTTTGAAGGTAGCTCCCTCCACATCTGAGCCTTGAGGTGCCTCCTTCAAATGGCCTGAGCAGTGTAGACCAACTATTGGAAATCATGGGACCCTCAGCTGCTACCTGGGGGAGATGGGAACTGAGGACATTTGGGATAACATTTAGATGGTGCCTCTGAAAAGAATGGATCCTAGAGGAATCCTGATTCCTTATGGCCCCTCCCGAGCCTCCTACAAGTGTCCCAGTTCCCAGGAGCACAGTGTGGGGACCCCATCCCACTCCTAGAAGCATGGACTCCTCTAGGTTTCCTGCGGAAGGTAGCCCTCTCTCCTTTCCCCCGGCAGTCCTTAATGTTGGCACAGAATGTCTCCCTCAGGTACAGGGATCTGGAAGGAAGAGGGAAGTAAAGTCAGTCTTCATACATGCAGTTCTCTAAGCATGAATAAGAGTTATGTTCAAAGTCATTCCTAACTAGAGGTTAGAGCCCTGACAAGTGCTAACTTATCTCTAACCCCTTTTTTCCTTTTGTCTGTTTATTCTGTGGTTCTGGGGTCAGATGCTGTGGCTGACACATGGAGCCTCTACCACAGAGCAATCCTGCCTCTTAATACTCTTTAAAAAAAAAAGTGTGTGTGTGTCTGCCTGTCTGTCTGTCTCAGTGAATGGAACTGATACAGCTATGTCAATGGCTGGGCCATTCTAGAGGATGGAGGCGAGTATGAGGTGAGACTGGGTTAGGTAGGGGCTTAGTGGCTTTCCTAATTAGACCACAGTCAGGAGTCCACACCTCAGAGAGCACCAACATACCTTCCTCAGGCCGAAGCTCAGGCCTCCATGGTTCGAGGGTTCTAGGTCAGGTTGGTGCGATCTCGTGCCCACACCCACAGCTCTGGGTTGTAAGCCTGGATCTGGAGAATGAAACAGCTCCCTAAGTAATGCCATGCCCCATTGCAGGAACACCCTGTACTCTTCCGGTTTAGACTCAAGGTTTTCCCATTTCCCAAACCCCACCTCCCAACAGTCAACCGCATTCCTCTATCTGTCTGTCCAGCCTGTCCCTCTGCACACCACAGGCCCCACACCTACCTCTTCACACTCCTCCCGGGACACCCAGATCCTCCAGCCCATGGACCGAATGAACTGGAACCGCAGTTTGTGGAACATGGGGTGCTGGGCACAGCTCTTCCCATAGAGGAAGTAAAAAATGTCTTGTTTAGGGGCCTGGTTGTCCTCCTCCATGTCATTGGCCAGGTACCTGGGGAACAAATCAGGGTGTTGTGAGAAGCTCAAGCTTGGATGACCCAGGAGGAGGACCAGGGGAGCCATCTCACCGTGAGATCACATCAGCTGAGCAGTGGTATCTCTGCAGTTCTCACTGTGAGATCACATCAGCTGAGCAGTGGTATCTCTGCAGTTCTCACCATGAGCCGACTCCACCATTTCCGTCCTCTCCCTCCCTGGACTTGTGCTGTGTACACACACTTGTGTCCTACCCAAGGCAAGTACCCCAAAGTCCAGCCTGATCTTGTTTGTCTTCCTTATGGTGGTGGTTTGAATGAAAATGGCCCCCCAATAGGCTCATAGGGAGTGGCACTATTAGGAGGTATGACCTTGTTGGAGGAAGTGTGTCACTGGGCTTTGAGGTTTCAGAAGCAGCTCACTGCCTTTTCCTGCTGTCTGCTAATTCAGATGTAGAACTCTCAGCTTCCTCTGCAGCACCAAGTTTGCCTGCACGCTGCATGCTTTCCGCTATGGTGATAAGGGACTAAACCTCTGAACTTTGAGCCATCTCCAATGAAATGTTTTCCTTTATTAGAGTTGCTATGGCCAGGGCTGGAGGGATGGATCAGCAGTTAAGAACACTGGCTGTTCTTCCAGAGGACCCAGGTTCAATTCCCAGAATCTACATGGCAGCCCACAACTATTTATAATTCCAGTTGCAGGGAATCTGACACCCTCACACAGACATACATGCAGGCCAAACATCAATGCACATAAAATAAGAGTAAATAAATCTTTAAAAACAAGAGTTGCTGTGGTCATGGTGTCTCTTTACAGCAATAGAAACCCTAACAAAGACACCTACTCATTTTCTCCTTAATGCTCAACTAACATTTCTGAGATCTCTCATATTTTGGGACACTAAGGATGAATTGAATGAACTAATAGTTAATAAATTAGTAAAGTGATAGATAAGGCATATGCAATGCTGACCACTTTGTTGACTGAGTATTGTGACAGAAACACCCCCAAACAAAACAGAATTGGATTTTCCCAAGAATAACTGGGTGTTTGACAAGATCCTGCCTTCAACAAGTGTCCACTCTATGGGACTGGAGGTAAGGAGAAGAGACCAGAGGCTAAAACCTCTTACATTAATTTCTTTTAGTATCTGTATGTGTGTGTGTGTGTGTGTGTGTGTGTGTGTGTGTGCACAAGAATGCAGGTGCCCATCATGGGCGTTGGACCCCTGCATTGTTGTTAGTGGCCTGATATGTTTGTTTTTTTTAGGTTTTTCGAGACAGGGTTTCTCAGTGTAGCTCTGCCTGTCCTGGACTCGCTTTGTAGACCAGGCTGGCCTCGATCTCACAGAGATCCACCTGCCTCTGCCTCCCAGGTGCTGGGATTAAAGGCGTGTGCCACTACACTCAGCTTACTATGGATGTTGTGAATTGAATTCCAGTCCTTTGGAAGAGCACTATGGGCTCTTAGCCATGGAGCCATCTCTCCAGTCTCCAACATCCCATCTTGACAGAATTTCAGCACAGTTCTGCTGGAGGCAAAAGCTGGCAGATCAAACAGGGCAGACAAAAGGTTTTGTTCATCTTCAGGTTGATTTGAGGTGTCCTACTATGTTGCCATAGTGGCCTTAAAATCTTGGACTCAAGAGATCTTCCTGTCTCAGTTTCATGGGTATCTCAGCTAGAAGGAGGCTCTACCTTGTCTTGTTAGATGTCAGACAATGAAGTAATTCTATGGAGAGGTGATTGTCTCCAGGCACATGTGTGTGAGACACCTAGACCGGTTAAAATAGAGGGCATGGCACTGGAAGGAGCCGAGAAGGAAGGGAGTATCAGACAGTGGTTGAGTTTGTTTGGAGAGTACGTAGAAAGATGGCGGAGCTCTGAAGGGGCTGATAGGTTAATATAAGTTAGATTTAGTGAATACCTAAGTTTCTGATACAGTCTATTATTTCGGGGCATGAAGATCAACTGCTGTGAGCAATTAGCTTATCAGCTTATGGATGAAGTCAGGTGAAATGAGGGGAGTCTCTTTGGACTGAAAAACAAGGTTGAAGCCAGGTGAAACAAGGAAAGACTTTATGACCTGGCATTGCTTTCAACTGCTAAGTGGGCAGAGCCCAAATTAAGCTGAAGCAGGTGGAACAAGGAGTGATCCTATTTAAGGACAAGTGGATGACGCCAGAGAGGCGCATGCGTGCTAAGGGCCCCCGATATGAGAGAGCTCCGAGAGTCCTGCTGGAGAAAGTTCTGGTAGACCAATGGCCAGATCTCCCTGAGGCAGAAGGAAGCTGGTGAGCAGAGAAAGCCTCGGCAAGACAGCAAAAGGCCAAGGACTAAACCCTGTGGCTCAGCTTTTGCCTAGAGGGGTTTGACCTGTCCGAACAGTGGCCTGAACGGAACTGTGGCCAGCTTTAAAGACTGAGGCAGAACGGCAGAGTTGCTGATACGAAGGAAATAAGGTGGCCTACAGACGCTGAGGTCTCCCAGAGAGAAGAAAGCCTCAAGCCTTATTTAAAGTGAGACTTCGATAGCCAATTTACCCTGACGAACCTGCGTCTGAGAGATCCAGAAAAGGACTGCTAAGTGCGTTAAAGAGTCTACCTCCGAGACTGGTTTCCTGACGACTGAGGACCTGCCCCAGAGACTGTATCATTCTAAAAGGGTATGAAAGTAGTTGTTATGATTATCAATAGGTTTAGTGGATAGGTTAAAGGGGTTGTAGGAATTTATAGGATTAATAGTTAAGAAATTGTTGGTGTTTGTTATAAGTGAATTTAGTAATAAATAAATAAGTGTTAAATAATAATTTAAAAGTTCGGTTTCAGAGCTCACACTGGGAACTCGAGATTTAACTGTCAACTCACCACACCCTAGAATTATCATAGAAGACTCAGAGGGAGAGTCAAGGAGGGGACACAGGCGCACTTCAGTGCTTGGGGACAGGATAGAGTCTCTACTAAGGACTCTGTTTCCTGGTTTTACTCTATGCATCCTTGCATGTGTGTGTGCATGCGTGCAAGAGTGTGTGAGGGTGCACAGCTGAGAACTGAAACATGAACAGAAGTCAACCTTGAGTTTTTCCCAGGAGCAGCAGTCCACCTTGTTTTATGAGACAGGGTCCTCTCACTGGGACCTCAGTCTCACCAGTTAGGCTAGGAGGGCTGCTCTGAACCCCAAATAATCTTCCTTAACTTGACCCCTTAGCAGTGGAACTGGAAGACCTGGCCCCCCTGCTTCATGTGGATGCTGAAAGTCTGAATGCATGTCTCCATGCTTGTACGGCAAGCACCTTACCAACTGAGCCATCTCCCCAGCCCGTGTTAAATTTCTAGCTGGTATTAGCGAATCTTCTTTAATAAAAACAGTTTAAGGACATTTACGCTACCAGGACAGTCCAGAGACCCACTTTCGGTGATCCCCACACCCAGGGCAGGGGACAGTGAGCAACGGGAGGAGAAAAAAATACTCACAGAGCCAGGAAGAAGTGGATTGGCCTATACTGCCAGGAGAAGAGCCCAGCACGGCTGAAATAAACTATGACCATAGACAGGAGGTACTGGTGGAGAGAGGGGACAAGAAGGGAGAGGTCACACTCTGAAGAGGAGGGATGATGTAGGGACACAGGAAGGGGAGGCTGAGGTGAGCATGAGGCTCAGAGAGGCACCCGAAGTTCTAGGTGCCTGTAGTGTGGGTACTGGACTGTGGAAGGTTGCTTTCAGATAAGCCAGGTAAGGGGGAGGAGACTGTTGCTGCTCCAGCATGGCTGGCTCTGGGTCAGTTCTGAGGGAGGCAAGGCTTAGGAAAACAGGGACAAGGAGGTCTTTACCCACTGGAGCAAAGGGTCCCAGTGAACTGTGGGGAGAAAAGAAGTAGTTCCCAGGGTAAGATGGTGACCTTGGGCTCAGGTCTCAAGGACCCCAGTGAGGCAAGAACCTCCTATGTCCACTCTGTAAGATGCTGCCAGGCCATGAAGAGGGACACTAACAGGATATCAAGGGCAAAGACTGTGTGGCTTCAGGTGGAACCACTGAGGGACAGAGGACAGTGGGCCAGTGAAGACCCTCCTCAGGCAGGCCAGGAGCAGGAGCCCAGCTCAGGGCAGATCTCCTCACCTTGTCAGACACCTTCAGTGTCTTGTCCCAGGCCAGGAATTTTTTCACCATGGGATCCTCTGTGAATGAAGCACATGAGTTATAGTGTGAACAGGAACAGCTTGGGAGAGAGAACCAGGAGAGCCACCTCCCTGGGGGAGGGTTCAGGTTGGGACCAATGTGAGACTGACATTGTCAGACTATCCACACTATATCCTGTGCATGTAACAGAATATTTTTATTTACCAAAACTTATATTTATTAATATTTAACAGGCATCTATAAAGTACCTAAATCCTATAACCTAAAATCTAAGAATACCTTAATACCTAAAAACACTCTGATACCTATATAAACACAGTTTATTTTCACCATCAAATTGTGGTCAGTTTATAAAATCAGTCAGTGCCAACTGCCAACTGAGGGCGGCTTTTACAATCAGTTAGGATTCGCCTCCAAGGTCTCTTTGACCCTGGCCAGTCCCAAGCTTCTCCAGGCAGCTTTGTAACTCTGCTTGCCTCAATCACTTTTCCAGATTTCTGGGGCCTCAAGAATGCTATGCCTTTGCCTTGGGCTATAGCAGTCTAAATTCTGTTAATGGCGTACCTTGTGGTGCTCTTCTTCAATGTGGCCTCTCAGTCACAGAGGACAGGAGGAAGACAGGGAGACCGCATGGATCTCTGGCTTATATGGAGTCTCTATGGCATTCTCTTGCAATCCTTGGTGGTCTCAAGGGTCCACGGGACCTTCTGAGATGCTCAGTGGCCCCTCTCAAGGCAAATGATGTCATCCGAGTGGCTTGAGAGGTTTCTTAGCAACGCTCCTTCAACACGGCATACATAGCATTCGGCCACAACTGGCTCCGTCCAGATCAACAAATAAAGGGATGCCACGCTCCTCCCTATGTGCTGCCATATGTTAGTCTGAACTGCCTACCAATTTCACTAAGGAGGCCTGACTTCTACCACATGTGCGTGTCTGTGTGCGTACAACATTTTCATTCTATCATTTATGTTTCTGTAGATACCCTTGATTATTTCCAGGAATGGTGGTGTTGCTGTCATGGGCTTGCCATGTTGTTTAAGGGAAGGACCGAGGAAGGATTTTGGAACTTAGGGCTGGAAAAGCCATTTAGTGTTCAAAGCTTAACTGGCTCTTCTGTGGAAGCTTACATAATAGGAATACCAAGAGAAATGCTAACACTGGAGTCCTGGGAAGCTCCAGACCCTTTAATGGAATTTTTTTTTTTTTTAAAGAATCTGTGGTTACTGGTTATCTAGGGCTGAAGGATTGGCTTCAGTTAATAAGAGGTCAATGTCACTATGCTGTAATCTTCTGGGAAATGTGTTTCCCAGAGAAGCACACAGAAGCTATGGCCCAGGAGAGGAAAGGCTGTATCTCAAGCTGGTAGCAGAACAAGGTAATGTGTAAGATCTCCCATATGACAGAGGGGTTGAGGACACCAGGAGAGCACGGCCCACAGAATCAACTAAGCAGGGCTCCTAGGGGCTCATAGAGACTGAAACGGCAGCCACGGAGCTTGCATCGGTCTCTGCTAGCTCCTCTGTATGTGTGCCATGGCTGTTGGCTTGGTGTTTTGTGGACCTCTTAAGAGTGGGAGTGGGGGTGTCTCTGACTCTTTTCCTTGTACTTTGGACCCTTTTCCTCCTACTGGGTTGCCTCACCTAGCCCTGAGAGAAGGGTTTGTGCCTAGTTTTATTGTAACTTGTTATGCCATGTTCTGTTGATATCTCTGAGAGGCCTTTTCTTTTCTGAAGGGAAAAGATGGAGGAATGGATATGGGGGTGGGGACCGGAAGGAGTGGAAGGAGGAGAAACTGAGGTCAGGATGTAGTATTATTGAGAGAAAAAAAGAATCTCCCACATTGTACTGGTTTTGATGACATGGAAGCTGCATGATTGAAGGGTTTTTGGGGAGCTGCTGAGTCTGGGTACCATGTAGCAGAGTCAGAGTCCTGAGGAGTGACCAGGAGCCACCATTGGGTGAAGTTGCAGACTCGGTTTCAGTAGAGACTCCAGGAAACTGGAGATGCTAGGACCTGGTGATGACCAACAAGGACAGTGACAGGTGTGGACCCGAGCCTATGAGACAAGCTGTGTGTGATGTAGAGGGCAGACCTGAAGAAGCAGGACTGCCCAAGCTCTGTAGAGCTGTAAGATTATGAATGAATCCCAGATGTCAGACATTGAGCTACAGGATTTTAACTACACTGTAGGATTTTTGTTTTTCTTTTTTTTTTTTTTTTTGGTTTTTCGAGACAGGGTTTCTCTGTTTAACAGCTCTGGCTGTCCTGGACTCGCTTTGTAGACCAGGCTGGCCTCGAACTCGCAAAGATCCGCCTGCCTCTGCCTCCCAAGTGCTGGGATTAAAGGCGTGCGCCACCACCGCCCGGCTGTTTTTCTTTTTTTAATATTTATTTTTATTTTATGTACATTGGTGTTCTATATATGTGCACGTGGGGGTGTCGTATCCCCTGGAACTGGAGTTACAGACAGTTGTGAGCTGTCATGTGGGTGCTTGGAATTGAACTCAGGTCATTTGGAAGAGCAGCCAGTGCTCCTAACCACTAAGCCATCTCTCCAGTCCCTTAGTTTTTCTTAAGTATGGTTGTTTTTATGCTCTGTTTCTTCCCTTTTGGAGTAATAAAGTATTTAACTTGTTTTTCATTTTACAAAAGCCCATAGTTAAGAAACTTTGGTTATTTTCAAGTCATTTACTTCTTAATGAATTAGAATTTTCTAAATAATTTATTATTTTTATTTTATGTGCTCAATGTTTGGCCTGCATGTCTGTGTGAGGGTGTTGGATCTTGGAGTTACAGACAGTTGTGATCTGCCAGGTGGGTGCTGGGAATTGAACTCAGTTCCTTTGGAAGAACAGTCAGTACTCTTAACCACTGAGCCATCCCTCCAGCCACCCCCCAAGAATTAGGAAAAGTTATGCCTTAAGGTGATATGTTTATATACCATGTTGACAAGAGAAGTCTTCTCTTTAGCTTCTGCTCTCATTTTGACATAGTCTAGAGTTGCCTGAGGAGTCTTAATTTAGAGATTGCCTCAATCAGATTGACCTGGGGACTCGTTTTGGGGGGAATTTTATGATGCTAATTTACATAGGAGGCCCCAGCCCTCTGTGGGCAGTTCCATCCCTGAGTAGGTGGTCTTGCTAGTTGAACAGAAGCCAGGAGCAATCAAATAAACAGCATTCCTCCATGGTTTCCGCTTCAGTTCCTGCTTGAGCTCCTGCCCAGCTAACCTCAATGATGATTGTGACACAGTCGTGTAAACCAAAATAAATCCTTTCCTCCCCGAATTGCTTTTTGTCATGGTATTTATCCCAATAGCAGAAAGGGAAGTAGGACGGCACCTACAGTTGGTTGTAGGAGAATAACAGAGAGAGGAAGGAAAATACCCTCATCTGATAGACTCTGGAGAGGAGGAACAGAGTGAATTTTAAGAATATTAGTGGTTGCCGGGCGGTGGTGGCGCACGCCTTTAATCCCAGCACTTGGGAGGCAGAGGCAGGCGGATCTTTGTGAGTTCGAGGCCAGCCTGGTCTACAAAGTGAGTCCAGGACAGCCAAGGATACACAGAGAAACCCTGTCTCGAAAAACCAAAAAAAAAAAAAAAGAATATTAGTGGCATGCATACTGCACTTAAGATGTATATTATAGGGGATGGAGAGATGGCTCAGTGGTTGAGAGCACTGGCTGCTCTTCCAAAGGACCTGGGTTCAAATCTCAACACCCACATGGCCATTGAAAACTGTCTGGTAATAACAAGATGATGGTGACAGAGGCCTTTAAACCCAGTACTCAGGAGGCAGAGGCAGGTGGATCCCTGTTGAATTCAAGGCCAGCCTGGTCTACAGATGAGTTCGAGGACAACCAGTGCTACCAAGAGAAACACTGTCTCAAAAAAAAAAAAAAGATTTATTTTATTTGCTTGTGGCTCTGGATTCGATCCAGGATCCTGAATGGGCTAAACCACACTCTGCAGCTGAGCTACATCCAGGACCAAGATGCTTGAACACTCTGTGATATCCCTTCTTTGCACCAAATGCCCACTTCACAGGCCAGAAGCACTTATGGAGACAGTCCCATTTGATTTCCTATGTGGGTAGGGACATGACTGTGTTGCCCTGGTGTGGATGGGACCCCCATCTCAGCAAAGTCAGAAAGGGATGAGATACGGAGGCCTGGTGAGCACCGGGCTCTCTCATCTCCACATGGATCTGCGTCAGCTCTACCCAGAGCCCCTGCTGCCTGTGTCCCTGAGATTGGATTGAGCATAAGTCCTCCAAGTTTTAGAGTGCTGGGCTGTGAGGGCAGCTTTTCCACAGGGAAGGGAGTTAACTACAAGTTCCCTCTTTTGCTTAAGGAGGGATCTGTACAGGTGTCTCTTACCCAGCAGCCTGGTGAAGACCTTGTGGTGTTCAGGCTGCACTGTAGACACACGCCGCTTCTTCAGCTTCATCTTGAGCCCACTCAGTGTCTCCACTGACCACACCAGCTGGGGTTCGGGTTCCATCAGCTCTGCCAGGTCATCCTCAGAATCCGACAAGTCCCTCTTCCTCTTTGGGCTGGTGGATGGAGGCTGAGGGCTGCCCTCCACCCATGGTTCTAAGTGAAGAAATCCCACCCCAGTGTGAAGCTCAAGCTCTGATGGTCTCAATCCTGCCCCATGGTACCCCAAACACCCCAAACCTCTTCAGCTGCTGCCTTTCTCAAGACCATTGTGTCATTTCCCCCTGTGCTGATATCTACCTGCCCACTCACTTTGTCCCTGTTCCCTCTGCCCCCTCACTTTGTCCTTGTCCCCTCTTCCCCATTCCTCAAGATTCTTCCTCATTAGAGACACATTATCCCCATAAAAGGAAGCCTCTTCTTGTGTCCCCTCTTCTCTGTCCTGTCTTTGAGTCTTGGTGCCTAACCTCTTTCCTTGTTCTACAGATTTTCAGTCCCTGTGACATCTGAATCTGAACTCTTGTCCTCCCTGCTTCTGATCCTCCATCCTGGGCCCTTCCTTCCTTCCTTCCTTCCTTCCTTCCTTCCTTCCTTCCTTCCT
>CAJQZJ010032807.1:3586753-3597977 GCA_907164525.1 Lophiomys imhausi
CCTTCCTTCCTTCCTTCCTTCCTTCCTTCCTTCCTTCCTTCCTTCCTTCCTTCCTTCCTTCCGTGCCCTTCCTCCTTCCTGTCACCCTCTTACATCTCTTCTCACCCAGTCCCCTCAACCTGATGGTCCTGAGAGCCCCCCATCCACCACCACCCCAGGTGAGGGCCTGTTGATGCCAGGCTGAGGACTCTGTTCCTCAGAACACAATGACAGTTGGTCAGCAGTCATGATTCTCCCAACCTGTCTCCCCGCTTCCACAAATCCCAGACTTTGATCTATCCCCGTCCTCCTCCTGGACTCTGGATGAATCCAGCCTGGTGTCCCTTCCCCCATCGAGGGAGAAGTCAGGAATGGAGGAAAGCTCCAAGAAGATGCTGTTGTCCACCCAACTGCCTGCCACCATGGAGTGTGTCTCCTCCAATCAGGAGGAGCGGACATCTGTGATGTCATCAGCCTTCCAATCTGGCAACCAGTTTGAAATAAAACATGTGTAACTGACAGATGAATGTATCTACTTGTTCAGAGGATTAGGGGTCAGCCTGTCTCCTATACTCATCTCATCTCCAAAAAACCACCCTCCATGTCTGTTCTTTTTCAATGAATCTACTAAGGGCTGTATTCTCTTTACAGATCTCTGAAACATAGTAAATTCTCTTACCCTCTGCAGACTTCCATTTGAACCCTCAGTCTCTTCACCATTATACACTATTTGTTCATTTGGTTAAAAAAGAAGGAATCTTCACATTTTAATTAATTGATTGATTTTTGGTTTTTTGAGACAGGGCTTCTCTGCTTATCTCTATTGACCAAAGGCTTTCTTTGTAGATCAGGCTGGCCTCAGACTAAGAAATCTGCCTGACTCTGCCCCCTGAGGAAAATTCCTTTTTATAATCTTTCATTCCCCTTCCTTGCTCTGTAAGTTTTCAATCCATGCTACATTCACCCCTCACCACCTAGCCTCTCCTTCTCTAGGCTCTGGCATCCAGGGCCCTTCCCTCCTTCCTTCTGTGCCCTTCCTCCTTCCTGTCACCTGCTCATGTCTCTTCTCACCCTGGTAACCTTACCTGATAATTCTGGGATATCTTCATCCACCAATGGCGAGGGGATCGTGGTGCTCAGCTCAGGGCACTGTTCCTCAGAATGAGAGGAAAGTTCACTGGCAGCCATAGTTCTCTTAGACTTTCCTTCCTTCTACAAATCCTAGACTCCTGTCTATCTCACCCTCCTCCCAGACTCTGACTGAGCCCACTCCTGGTTCTCCTTCCTGTAGTCCAGGGAGAAGTCAGTTGTGGAGGAGAGCCCCCACCGTGTTGCCTAGTTCCACAGAGTTTGGTCCTTTCAATAGGAGGGGTGGAAGCCTGTGAGGTCATCAGCCTTTCAACCTGGCAACCCGGTTTGAAAGACAACATGTGTAACTGATAGGTTGATGTGTTCTGAGGATGTATGTGCAGGCTTGTGTCCTGAGGATTTTGGAATTTTGTTTTTTTTAAACACAGCGATATCATGGGAATATGTTTTTGTTTTAATCCCTGATGTGGGGATATGGAGCTGAGCCATGGCAGCTGACTATGATTTGCCTCATGCTGTAGCAAAACATGATTTTGCCAGCAACAAATAGTGTCTGTGAGCTTGTGCCATTTGAAATTCTAGGAACCTTTTGGAGGATAGATAAATGCTAGCACCCAGATAGGTGGGTTGGTAGCTGGTGGTTGGATGCTGTTTGTTGCTGTTTGTCAAGCAGTAGTGTGCAAAAAAAAAAAAAAAAAAACAAGGAGAAGAAGAAAGATCAAACTTGCCTCAAGGAACTCAATGCCCTGAATCAGCAGGAAGTAGTCTAATGATAACGTTCCCCCCCCATACCTCCCCCATACCTTTTTCTCTCCTATCTGGTGCTAGGGGGTTGAAAGGGTGGAATAAAAGGGGGGGCGGTGAAGAAAAGTGGAAGAAAGAAGAACCATAAAGTAGCCAAACACCAGCTTCAGGTTTGGAAGTCTACAGTTGAGGAATGTAACGGGGATTCTAGAGAAAGCGAGATCACCATAGACGAATACAACAGGATAGAGTTTGTGAGGGACTTGTGAAGATGTGAGAGAGAGCTGGCATGGCAGGGTGCTATCAGGCCAAAGGGCTTGTCTGAGGGCACCTTTGAAGCAGAGCTCCTGGCAGGTGAGAACTACCTATAGTTGTAGCGTCCATATGAACAAGAAGAGCTCAGAGGTAAGTTGTGCCTGGCCTTCTACCCCTAGCAGCTCCATGCCTTGCTATACCTGGTCCCTCTAACCTTTTCGTTTGTCCTGTGGTGAATAATGGTCTTTAACCCTTGAACAAATCTTCCAATCCTATGACTCCTAAAATCTAGTGAGACCCTTGGGTGCAAAGAATGGATTTTTTGCTACCTGTGCTCTCCATGGAGTCTCAGGACTCAAACTGACTCTTTCAGCTGACCAAGTTTACAAAGAGGGGGAAATATATAAAGTAACAATCTCTGGATTCAGACCCCATTGGGAGAGGCTGGTCCTGAGGCTCACTGCCAAAGGAGTGCTTCCAATCCGTGGAGAAGAGGGTGATGCTAGGCAGAAGAGTGGCCTCCCTTAACAGAAGCGCTGATGTACAGTGTCTGTCCTACTTATATTTCTGTTCCTGTGCTTAAATGTCCTGATTTAAAAAAAAGCAGCTGAGACAAGATTTATTTCAGCTGATAAATCCAGGTTACTGTCCTTCAACTGTGGAGAAGTCAAGGCAGCGTCAAACAGCTATTCACAACACATCTGCGGAGAGAAAAAAAAATGCACACATGCTCACTCATTCACTTGTGCTCAGCTTGATTCCTTTACTCTTAAACTGGTCTGAATTCCCCTTCCTAGGGAATGGTGCCACCCACAGTGGGCCGCTCTCCTCACTTCAGTTCTCTTAGTTTAAGGTGCTCTTCCACAGACACACCCACAGGACCTTTCACTCCTTGAAACTCTCTTCCCAAATGATTCTAGATTATGTCAAGTTGGCAATTAAAGCTAATCATCAAAGTACCCAAGAAGACAACCACTATCAGACACAGGTCAGAGGAGCAGAAAGAATCAAGGTGCCGAGGACACTCAGTCACAGATTGAGCCCAGTTATTGTATGGTGGAAAATGCAACTAGTAGTCGGGGATCAAGTTGATGCCACCTTCTCTGTCTTTACTAGTGACTTACAAGCCATCCAGTCATAGTTCCCATTCTCTGCCTGATGTGATCACACACAGGATAAATGTCCATTGATGTTTGCAGGAGTGAGCACAGTCATGACAGGGCCACGCTTGCTCCACCTGCTGAGAATTTAAGAGCAGGAAATGATGAACGCAGCAAATGCTGGGCAGGGAGTCCCCAGCCACATCATTGCTACACACACACACACACACACACGTCATATGTATTTTTTTTAATCTTCAAAAAGTTAACCCGGAGGGTCAGCTAGATGCCATATAGGCCTGACAACTTGGCTTCAATTCCCAGAACCCACAATAGAAGGAAAGAACTAACTCCCAACCCCCACAAGTTGTCCTCGGATCTCCAATGTATGCCACACACACACACACACACACACACACACACACACACACACTCATATGTAGCAAACAACAATAATAAATCAATTTAAAAAATAAAGGCTACCAAAACAAGAGATTAAGTTAAAATAAAAGTATAAATAAAATAAAATAAAATTCAAGCTTTAAAAAAAAATAAGGGACCATGGAAACCATTATAAACACATCTGAAAGCCACGTGGTCTTAAAGGCAGGGAAAATGAAAATCTCCTCTAATCCAGCAGATTTTTCTCAAGTGGTGCCTGTGTGTGTTAGACAACCACTTAAGAAATCTTTCTGTAATTCCACTTCCTATGCCATGGGCAGGTAACGTTTTCAGTCACCGCCTCCAGTTCAGTACCTGTCAGTCACCAGCACCACTTGGTGGTAAGATGGAGCATCGTAATCGCCAACTTGATTGGGTTTAGAGCCACCTAAAGACTGCATAGTTTCTTTTCATATTGCTTAGAAGCAGCCCAACAAAAGCAACTTATACTTGGGTAACTAGTGAGCCACCTCAAGAAAGAAAGAACACAAAAAAGGACGAGCATAAGGAAATGCAAGACTCTCTGTAGACTTTGGGCACACAGGAGCCTGGGCTGGGCGGCACTGGTTGAGCTTCTCGGATACTCAATTCCTGTCTGAGCAGAGCAGAAGGATCTCAGCCTGCTGACTGGTAACCCTTGTCCTGTCTGCACACATCGAAAACTTTTCTTAATGCGAAAATTATATAAACTTGAACTGTCCTCATTGCAAACGAGGACTTCCTTTTCTGAAAGACCCCAGTTCCCTCTGTGCAATGTAGACCTCCAGAGAGTGTTCCTATGTCTCTGTCACCTGGGGAGTTTAGTCCAGGCCCCTCCTTCAGAGATGTAACTACCTGCTTGTCCCAGGATGTGGGAGCTTTTGCCTCATGAGATAAGAACCAGCTCAGATGGGCACCTCAGTGGCCAGGTGAGGTCAGGACAGACCTGAGAGCAGGCCTTGCAGAGCAGTCCTTCCAAGGAGGAGGAGTCACCCTTTCTCCTGGGACCACATGCTCCTTGTGGATTCTGCGTATGATTTGTAATGCCTCTGTCTCCTACTGATTTCTCATAGTTTACCTGAGATTGGCGCTTCAAGGTGGCTTGGTGCTTCCTCTATGATGAAACTTATTTTCTTTAATTGCGTAGAGAATTTTTTGCATTGGCAGCTTTCGTTCAGTGTCCATCAACTTTGGAAACCGATAGGACAAGAAAACTGTTGCATTATTTGGGAGGGCAAGAGGAATTTGGGAAATCATTGAGCAGAGAGTACCATGTTTGAACTTCGAGTTTGAGAAGTAGTATCACAGGCACCTGTTTTCTTTGTGTGTGTACTTTCTGGTTGCTTTTAGAATTTTTATGCATTTATTGAGTGATCCAGAGAACCCACTATTCTTATCTTCTTTCTTTGTAAAAATAATTTGCTGGACATTTCTTGTACTTAGTGTTTGATGGAAACTTCTAGCACATCTGTTAACAGAGCATGACACACAGTTTTCTTTCCTTTCACCTGTTAGAATGTCCCTTTTACCTAAAAGCGCCAGGGCAAGGCGAGGTCTTGGTAACTGAATATAAGCTCTTAGGCCATTCCTGGAAGCCTATGGTGGTATCCCAAGGAATAAAACTGTGAAAAATGAATTTTATATGGCTACAAGAGTGAGTGAGGACAAACACGGTGGTGACTGCTGGACTCCAGTTACTGCTGCTCTCAACTGGGCGCCCACGTGCCGCTGAAACGAGGAGGAGACTTGTACGACGATCCCTAGAAGCAGGGGCGCGTAGACTTCTGGGAGTCCGCCCGGTACCAAGGGTAAGGGGAAGACCACTGGGACCTGACCACTTCTGGGGCGCTGCTGCGCGTGCGCATCTCGGCCTGCGTGCGTGCGTGCTCGCGCAAGCGCACGGCCGCTGCGCCCCCCCTGGCCTCCTGCGGGCTGTGTCTCTATCCTAGCACCCGCAGCTTTGGCTTGCGCGAGCTGGGGTCCCGGAGCCTGCGGTGCCAAGGCCGGTGCATCCGGGTCCCCAGCGGGCGGACGCGGCTTTGCAGGCCGGGGAGGCCGAGGGCCCGGCTGATAGGGACGGCGAAACCCGGGGCCGGCGCGGCCTCCTAGGTGAGGCCTGAGGATACAGATCGGGGCGGTGGAAGGGAGGCTGGGTCGGGCGGACTGCTTGCGGTGGGGTTGGAGGAGCTGAGCGATCAGCGCCTGCGTGAAGCCTCGGCTCTCGCTGCTGTCCTCGGTGTGCGGGATCCCGGACGGAGAGTGGTTCGGGCGGCTGCACCGCTTTGGGCTGCGTAGATGGTCCAAGGACGAGGCGTGCGACATAGGAGTTGGCGGCCTAAGCTAAGGAGGCGCTGTCCACATTCCTAACTCACTCGACACCCCTTCCTCTACTCGCTTCAGAGTCTCACGATGTCACGGGGCGCCCTCTGCACCCTCGCTCTTTCTGCTGGTTTCCCCGAATCTGCCCCTGCAACATCATATGGTCTAGTTCAGGAAAAGTTTTGTTTTGTTGCCTCTGTTCATGGGGGAAGACTGTGGGACTGAACCGAGGTCACCACACAGAGGCTTGTTAGTAGGAGTGTTAACTCAGTTCCAAGCTGGCGTTCATTTTGCAGAATTAAAGACGTAGTCACAGTATCAATTTTATGTAGATACAGTTCCCACCAGGTTAACTGTTTCGTTTTCAGAGTAGCCTGTGAGTATTCTTTTGTATCACATACTGAATACAAATTATTTAACCAGCATTTGATTGTTAGTTCATCTTGACCATTGCACTCATTCTTCAAGTACCAATGCACGGTTACAACTCTCCCAGTCCTTTCTGAAAGTCAATGAGACCATCACCCATAAGGTTTCCTACTTGGAATATTCCAGTAGGTTTTTATGCAGGACAGTCTCCTTTTCCACACCCTCTCATAATGACTTTGTTTTTCCATCCCCAGACCCGACTCTACTTTGGTCCTTCGACAGAATTTTTCCTGCAGCAGTGGAAGATGAATATGTCGTTGGTAAGTCTTTGTTTGTTTCTGTTCACATCTCCATTGTCCAGTTTGGTTTACCACACTCGGAGAGGCAAAGAACAGTTCAGACTTTAAAAGGAGAAATACATGTGTTAAGAATAGATAAAAGCTAGAATCAGACAAAATCGTAGTGGACAGTAGTGAGCAATGTTGTGCTCATATCCCTAGGAGGCATGGCCCCTAAAGACCCATTATGACAGTGTAGTTGTCACCCTGACCAGATCCAGAGATGTGTGAAAGTTGAGCCCGTGGGCCTTCCTGTGAGGAGATTGTCTTGATTACATTCACTGATGTGGGAAAACCCATTTTATCGCTGGCAAGACCATCCCCTGGGCACCCTGGAGTGCTACATAAGAGAAAGTGACGAGTTCTAGCAAACAGGCCTTCTTCCCTCTCTGTTTCCTGACTGTGGGTGCAGCATGGCTTGCTGCTTCAGGCTTCTGCCGATGGATTGTACCCTTGAACTGATCTGCAGCCCCAGCTCTCCAGTGGAATTCTAGCGCGCGTGCGGCGCGCGCACATACACACACACACACACACACAAACATACACACACACACACACACACACACACACACACACACACGGCTCTGTGTTGGTTCACCTGTCCATTAGCCAGCTACCTGCTGAGCATCTCTGTGGAATATGTTCCAGCAGCACTAACAGGCTCAGTCCATCTGAATAAGTCAGTTTTCTCAGCCCACTGTTGCACCCTCTCCTTTTCCTTTTCTTTCGTTGTTCCCTTGCCCAGCCTGTAGCCCTGTCCAGAAGGATGTGGATCATTCAGAGCTATTCCATTTTCTGTGGCCACTTTCAGTTTTCATCCCTAACCCTAACTACGGTCTGAGTCGTTTTCTCTTTGTTTGCTTTGTTAAAACACCGTTGCTTGGTTGGAAAGGGGTCTTGGTGTATATAGCTCAGGCTGCTCTTAAGCTCCTCAGCCAGGGCTAAAAGCTTAAGCCACCATCCCTGGCCCTGGTGATGATTTTCAGTGTCCAAGAAGTTAGTGACAGGCCCATTTGACTTTTTCCATCCTCAGATAACCTTTCTTCCCTTTGGCTAGAGTTATTTATTAATTAGGAGTCATTTATTCCCTCAAATGCCAGTATACTGTCCTAGATAACGGCATTCTCTGAAGAGTAGAGTATTCCTTCCCAGAATCTCACTTAGGTTCCCTTAGTGGGAAAGTCTCAAGTAGAAACAAGCAGGTTGGGAATATGTGCAGAGGAGTGAAGGGAATGGTAAGCTTATCCTGAATGTGTTCTCAGTAAAGTGCTGGTCACTGGGTGCCTTTATATAAGAGAAACTCATCTACTTCAAGACAGATTCTGCCAGCTCACATCTTTGTAGCCACAGATTTCTGGATCTCTGGTCTTGTTTCTTCTCACTGTTTGGGTTGGGTTTTGTTGTTGTTTGTTTTAATTATTGTGTGGGTGTGCACATGCCACATTGGGTATGTGGCAGTCAGGACAACTTTCAGGAATCAGGTCAAAGAGTTTGAACTCAAGTTACCAGATTTGGTGGCAAGCACCTTCACCTGCTGAGCCATCTTGCCAGCCCTTGTATTTTTCTTTGTAAGAAGCCCTGTCATTTATGTTTCTTTCCCAAAGCGATGATTTCACATTTTCTTCCTCTCCTGAAAACTGGCTCACAAGTCAGTCTCGTGAAGCATCTTTGCCTAAGGTTAACATACATTTATAATAATAATGTACACAATAACCAACAATACCACTGGGATCTACTTCACTGTGCTGAGCGCCTCCCATAGAGTGCGTGATGCCTACTGGTGTTCGCAGGAAGTAGTAGTGTGGATGTGATTGTGAATGAGACTGTTTATTCAAAAGTTAACACTGAAAAGGAAGTTTTGGGAGCAGAGGACATGGCTTGGTGGTTAAAACGCTTGCCCCACAAGGGTGTGGGCTACAGTTCGGATTTTCAGAAACCCATAGAAATGCCAGGTGGGTATGACAGCCTGCCTATAGGGACAGCCTTGGAAGGAGAGGGAAAGGGTGTCCCGAGAGCAGGTTGATTGGGAAGATTAGCCGTGTCACCAAGTTCTGGGATCGACTGAGAGACTGTGGAGCGCAGAATGCTGAGTTGAAGCATGGGGGCATATGTGTCTAGAGGGCAGGAGAGAGACTTGGACTAGTGATAGTAATAACAGGAAGGGCTGGCACATAGAGGGCAACTGAACTACCCACAAATCCTGGCAGCCCCTCCCAAGGCTCTGGGTACCAGGAGGAGAGAAGAGCTAACAGAGGACACAAGGAAGAGCCAGGGAAGTAAAGGGTGGGGGGCCATTGTTCATGTACTGGAGACAAGATGGAGAGCAGGGTGTACCTAGGATTCATGGGTGTCCCTTGGGCCTAAGCTCCTCAGCAGTGGGAACTGCTTCTGATATTTGTTTTGTTCTCAACAGCCGGAGTTGTTCCTGGCTTGCACTTCAAGCCTAGTGCTTTCTTAATGTGTATAAATGAGCCCCAAGGCAGTGGGTTGGTTTTTAATTTTTTTCAATTTTTCATGTGTGTATATTATGTGCATTTGTGTACATGCATAGTTTGCATATGTATGAGTGCATGTGGAGGCCCAGGGTTGGTGTTGGGAATCATCCGTCACCCTTCTCTTATTCAAACCCAAAGTTCTCCAGTATGGCTAGGCTCACGTCTTGACTTCCAGGATTGGAACTGCAGATGGGCTGCCGTGCTCACCTGGCATTTGCGTGGGTTTCTGGAAATGCAAACCCTGGCACTCACACTCATATTGTTTCTCTAGCCCTGAGGCAGCGTATTTGTGATGGGCATGCTTTCCGTTCACTGTCAGTAATACAAAATAAGATATACAATGTTCATGGATGACTGTGCCAGTCACCTTGGCAAGCTCATGTCTTTAGGTGCCTGTTCCAAGTGACCTACTTCTGATCGTGTCCTTGCAGAGCCCACTGTCATTCAAGGATGTGGCTGTAGCCTTCACCCAGGAGGAGTGGCAGCAGCTGGACTCTGAGGAGAAGACTACATACAGGGATGTGATGCTGGAGAACTACAGCCACCTCGTCTCCGTGGGTGAGGACCACTTCCTTCCCAGCTGCTCAGATGTGGGCATGTCTGTCAGAACTTTGAAATCTATGGGATGACTGTGAGCGGTTTGTTCTGAACCCCAGGAGGTCAGGACATTTCTGTGAGAATAAAGCACTAGGCTCTTGTGGCACGGTGGCACCTTCCCAGCACAGTAGAGATCCTGAAGCCGTGCAGGCAGGCTCAAGCTGATTTTCATTTCTCATTAACAGGGTATCACTTTATCAAACCGGATGTTATCATCAAGTTGGAGCAAGGAGAAGAGCCATGGATAGTAGAAGGAGCATTCTCGCCTCAGAGCTATCCAGGTGTGTTAGTGGAGGCAGAGAGGCAGGGGAGATGGTAACTGCAGAGTTTCTCTCAGGGACATTCTGATCAGTCCAAGCTTTACAAGTTACTGAAGATAGTTACTCCTAAAGGTCTCTTCCTTCCCCGTGAAAGTACACGGTCATAGAGAGCTCTCCCCTGGCTTGTACTGCCCAGAATCAAAGGTTCCTAGCTAGCTGTTGGCAGTGCATGTCTTTAATCCCAGCCCTTGAGGCAGAGCAGGGGGATCATTGTGAGTTCGAGGCTAGTATGGAGTACAGAGCAAGTTCCAGGACAGCCTGGGCCATGTATAGAAAGAAGAGTCCCTGTTTTGGGGAAAAGGGAAGGAAAAGGAAGAAAGCCAGTTCCCCTTTCCTCTAAGCCTTGGGTCTTAGCATTTTCAGTCACCCATTATCATAGTTTCCTTTTACTCGGTCCTCATAAGTGTATTATCAAAAAAAAAAAAAAACAAAACAAAACAAAAAACCCCAACCATCTTCAGCTCTTAGGTTGCTAACCTCCCTTAGTTTTGTTTTCACTCTCTTCGACCTGCTTTGGGTTCTGCATTAGTCACTTTCCTGCAGCCGAGATGAAACCCTCACGAAGGAATCTAAGGGGGACAGGGTTGTTTTGACCCACAGCTCAAGGGTAAACACAGTCCATCACAATCTGGGGGTCACAGCTGCAGGGCTTAGAGGCAGCTGCTCACCCTGCACCCACAGTCAGGGAGCAGAGAGAGCTGCATGCTGGTGCTCAGCCCACTCTCTCCTTTTTATTCAGTCCAGAATCCTAGCCAAGGGACTGGTACCCCAAACAATGGGTGGTTCTTTCCCATCTGTCAGGATAACCCCTACAGGCTTGACTTCTGGGTGACTGTATGGTTCTCTTAACTTGACAGTATTGGCCATCATAGGCTTTTTTTACATTTTTACCTTACATGTATATTTGCTTGCATGTATGTCTGTGCACCATGTGCGTGCAGTGCTTTGCTTGCATGTATGTCTGTGCACCATGTGCGTGCAGTGCTTGTGGAGGACAGAAGAGGGCTTTGGATGTCCTGCGACTGGAGTTACAGGTGGCTGTGAGCCGCTATCTGGGTACTATGAACTCAGGTCCTCTGGAAGAGCAACCAGTGTTCTTAACTGATAGCCATCTCTCCAGCCCTTGAACTTTATTTATTGTCATTATTGGGAGTGTGTGTGTGTGTGTGTGTGTGTGTGTGTGTGTGTGTGTGTGTGTG